>CATIWM010236670.1:0-22066 GCA_949671775.1 Mallotus repandus
AGAACTAACTACTGAACTACTTTTAGTGATTGCTTGTTTAAATGTTTGCTTGTTTGTTTAATGGAAATGAAAGCAGAAACTGAAATAACTAAAACTAACTATTCTTAAATTCACATTATAGATAATTGTTAAAAAATTTAATCCTCGGCTCAAACTTATTTAAGAATCGTGTTAACTCCCTTCTCAATTATGAATTCCATTCCATTTCCTAATCATCTTTTGAATTATGAAAGTATCTCAAGTACTCCCACAATTGATTGCTTATCAGGGTTTTAAAAAATGGTCGATACTGTGTGTATCGGCCATTTCATAAGGGAAAAGGGCGGGAGGGGGGCTAAACGAGATTTGGCCAGATCAGAATGGCTAGATATGGCATATGGGATTTGGTGGATGAACCAGCCGTGTATAGGTTGATTCGGCTGTAACAACTATTATTATCTGTGTTGTGGCACAATATGGACTCTTCTGATGACGTCAACAACAAGAAGAAGAAGAAGAATAGGAAGAAGAAAAAGCAACCTAAATGAATATTCGGGCCCATTAGCCATTAATTGTAGTTTAATTACTTTTGTATTTGTTTAAAAAAATTACTTTATAATTATTTGGTAAAACAAATTTACCTTTTTTTTAAAGGAGTAAAACAAATTTACCTTTGCAATTATTTTGTAAGGACTGTTGTAATTAGCTTCAATTTGCATTTTTTAGGATTATATTTAATTGTAGTTATCAAGGTATTTGTTAAACCATTTGTAATTATATTTAATGTAATTTTTTTATTTATTTTTGAAAAATTATCGTTATAATATTGAAATTAAAAAAAAAAATATATATATATATATATATATAATTTGTTTATATCTTAATTATATATAATTAATTTTATATTGTATAAATAATTACAATAGATATTTTTTGAACTAATAAATATATATTAATTTGATTGTACAAATAATTAGACATTACATGATTTTTTTTTACCACAGATGTTAGATTAGTAATTTTCTTTTGAATGGATACAAACCCTCTATCAATTATTACAATCATTCAGAGTTTATAAAATTTTCATTTGACTATAGCATGAAAATTATTACAAGAATACAAAGTTCATGGGTGAAATTCCAGAGATTCTTTTCACTATACCATCAAATTATTGCAAGGATACAAAGTTCATGGGTGAAAGTTGTAGATGTTCTTTTCACCATAGATTATACCATGAAAATTATTGCAAAGATATATTTTTTTTCAATTCTAATTGTAGAATATTTGTTCGTTTTTTACCAACACATCTATAAATTTGCTACTTTCTTTAGCTACTTCATTTAGGTACTTCCTTTGAATTTTACGACAACCTTTTAAAAAAAATTGCAATCAACTTTTTAAAAATTGTACTATTTATAATATTTAATTGATCAAAGGCATGTACATACTTAAAATTAATTAATTTTTTATATTTGTAATTATGTATTTATTATTATTATCATTATCATTATTATACTTGAAATATGTTTGTTTTTCTGTATGTAGATTTGTTAATGGGAAAAAAGGAAAAGATGACAAGCCTAATGATAATATTGGATGGGCTGAACACATACCTAATCAATAGTAAGTGTAAATAAAAAAATAATTAATAGAAAAGAATCATCAAATTCATGGTATATATAAATATATAGAAGTAAGTGATTCATGGTATATATAAATATATAGAAGTAAGTGTCAGATAAGATTAAATATGAAAGTTGAAAAGTTGTGGGAAATAATGATTTGAAAGTTGAAAAGTTGAGAAAAGTAATGGTTTGAAAGTTGAAAAATTGAGGAAAGTAATGGTTTAAAGGGTTAAAGTTGTTTCAATTTTCATAAAATTTTGAGAAAGAGGAAGAAATAAAATTTGCAAATAGTAAAATTCAAATAAATACAATATAAAGCATATCAAAATCAAATTAATGTTTTTTAAAAAATAAAATGACGTTAAAGATGAACTAAATGAATTGTAATATATGACTTGTAGATAAACATTATATATAAAATGCAACTTGTCATAATTTAGCTAATTTATATAGATATAGGCTAGACATTAGCCCACACAAATAAATAATTTTAATTTATACATATTACTTATTTATTTAGGATACTGCACATTAATTAGAAAAAGTAATCTTTCTTAATAGTTATTCATTTATTTTTAGTTTTTAAAAATAAAGATAAAAATAAAGATTGTAATAATAAAAGAATGGAAATGATATAAACTTTTGAGTGTTAAAATAAAGACTCATATAGTGGTGATAGTCATAATAACTCTTTTAACTAACTTTAAAAAAATAATGGAACACAAATATTTTCAATAATTTAAATGAGATTAATAGAATAAATAGAAATTCAAAAGTTTTTAATTTAACAAAATAAATAAAAATATTTCAATAATAAAATTTAATTTAATTTTATAAAAAATGAAATAAAAATAACGATCAATATAAAAATTAAAAAATAAGAATGTATAAAAATAAAGGGTCATAAAATATGAATAATTCATAACTCATTAATGTAATATCTAGTGTAAAAATTATTAACAAAATTAACAAAAATACCAAAGTTCATAAATTAAAATAAAAATAAAAATAGAAAAAACAAAAAAAAATTACACAAAAAAATATTATACATGGCAAAATAAAAAACTACAACAACATAATAAATATCTTTATGACTACTTTTGCAAACCAAAAATGTATAATAAAAATGATTACTTTAAAGTCGATTCATATAGAGATATGAATAAAATATAAAAACTCAAAAAATAAAAATATAATCTAATATGAAATTTATATACGTTAATAAAGTTATGAATAAAAATTCAGAGAAATCATGGAATTAAAAATAGGCAATCCTGAGTCAAATCATGTGTTTCAAAAATAAATAAGGTTTCATAAATACAGAATAAAAAAAAGATAGGTACAGAGACTCAATGCAAGTTGTTCTAACAAATAGAGTTGACTATATTGCATTAGTAAAGTAAGAAAAAAATTTCTTCTGTCAAAATTGTAGAAATGACAAAAAAGGAGAAAATTTGTATATACATTGTTGGGTTTCGTGATACATACACACAACGAAAATACATTTTTAATCACAAAAATCCTTACAAGGTCCATGCAATTTCATTAAATTGATTCAAAGAGGGTTCCAAAATCTTACCACAAACAAAAATAGGCAAGATGGTTGGAAAGATGAGAGGAGTTCACGCCGGCGACATTCTACCTCAAGCTTTTAGTGTTTCTTGCCAAATTAAGATGTTACCAACTCAGCAATGCCCTCTACTGGTATCCACACGAACAGGATGACCAAAAGCAGTTTTGGCATGCTAGCACATTTTCTTAAAAACCTCACCTATTTGTTTACTAACATTAGGTGAAAAATAATTGACATCAACTCTAGAGAAAAAACATGTATATATACACATCCAATCTAGGGTTTTTTCAAACCTTTCACTTGCTAAAACAGTTTTGGTATATTAACTATATTAACCAAATAAGGAAATAAATACAAATAAAAATATAAAAACTCAAAAAATAAAAATATAATCTAATATAAAATTTATATACATCAACAAAGTTATGAATAAAAACCAACATAAAATAAAAAAAAATAAAAACATTACCTATATAATAAGAGTAATATAATAAAAAAAATTAAACCTTTAAAAGAATGTATCATTTTCATTATGCTTTTTATGGATTAAGAGGATAAACGAAGGTAGTTATTATGAATACACTTCATTTTACGAGGATGAACAACACAAATTAAGAGGTAGAATGTGAATATTTATAAAGATATGTGAGAAAGAATACACAAGGTCAAAAAATTAATATATATATATAGCATATAACCTGAGAGGATAATAAAAGTTAAGCATTAAAATGATTAATAATTTTGTAATAAGAAAGATCACATAAAATATAAGTGCAATAGAAATTGTTTACATGCCATAATAATAAATTTAAAATTTAGATAGCTAAAAATATGAAAATTTCTCAATTGTTTTAAAAAAAACTTTTAACTTTTAACTTTTCATATTATTAGTTCACTTTTATAAAAGAATAAAAAAATATAAAAGTTCAAAAGAAAAAATTATAGTCAGAAACAAAAATGTCATGTAGCTATCATGTAAATATATATGTTATATAGATATTTTATAGGAATAAAATATAATTAATTAATTAAATTAGTGGTTTAGAAAAAATATAATATATTGATTATTTATTAAAATAAAATTTTATAATTTATAATTTTTCATAACATCTAATTTGATTTTATAAGAGTAAAATAAAAATAAAAAGGAAAACTTAGAGTTTCTATATTTTAAATAGGCGGAAGGAAAAAAAATTAACAGAAGAAAACTTAATTTTAGTGAAAAAAATATTTTTAGCTTTTTATTGTGAACAACATTAATTAGAAACAAAAATAATTGAAAAAAGAGAAAAAATATTAAAAAAAATTATTTTAACTAAAATAAAAAAAAGTTGTATTTAATGTATGCTTAAAATATAGAGTGCCACATGTCAATATATGGTGAAAACCTTCTCTATGTTTTGGCTTATGTATATATATATATATATATATATATATAATGAGATTAAAGCAACATTTAGCGGGAATTGAAGGTCAGCATGTCCAATAGTGCCACATGATGTGAGAGAATATATGAAAAAACTTATTTTAGAATGGTAAGCCAAGCAAAAAAAAAAAAAACTATTAAAAAGCAACTAGAGGAAGAAATTGTACAAATGCATGAGAGTGGATAATATAATGACAGTGATGATGAAGAGGAGGAAGATGCAATTATGCAATATGCTAGGCAATAAAGCCTTCGATAAAATGAACTTGATTCATCTAAAATGACTAAAGGTGTTCACTATGATGCATGTGGATTTAGTGGTGGTCAATAAAAAAAGCGAATGATGGTGTTAACCATTTGCATGAACAAACTCGTAATTTTGGACTTTGACAATTAATTTAGATTTCTAATAATTTCTTCTAAGTGTGTAGAAATTTGATCTTTCAAGAATATATATATATATTGCTCAATGATTGAAGACATCAAAATACTCCTTAAAAGAGTATTAACATGCATTTAATGATGTAATTCAATCTATGCAAGTGTCCAAACTTTATGGAGCAATTATATACCAAAAATATACATTTTTTATACTTACAAAGGTCTTCTCATGAGTAGGTCATGATTGCCTCACGAGCCAAGCCTAAATAATGCCTGTAGAGCTCACTTTGCAATTTTTTTCCAGAGCCCCTCACGAGCACCCTCATGATCATGAGTTACTCATGAGAGCAATAGAGACAGCATTCAATGGACTTCTTTCTAATACAACGGCTACTTTCATGCCCCTCACGAGCTAGAGCTTACTCCTCATGATCGTCAGCAGCATTCTGATAGAAATAAGTCAATTTCAATTTACCAAAGTTTGGAGATGTTGGAGACAAAATTATTGGCTAAAAAAACCATATTTTTTAGTTGTTTATCTATATAAACTACTCCTAGAGCTCATTTGAAGTTTAAGAAACTTATTTATTATTCATTCTCTCTTAAGCATTCAACTAAGCTCTCAAATTCTCTCTTAAACAATTTCTGTATTTGAATAACTGTTGTGAGAGTTGGTGAGTGTTAGAATAGATACTCTTGTTCTTCTATTTTATGGAATTAGAAAATGGGAAGTAAGATTATATTCTAAAGGAATTGGTTTAAGTGTTTAGCAATTAAAACACTTGGGAATTGGTTTAAGAGTAACCCAAAAAACTCTTGTTTGTAAGGTTGAAAGAGTGAGCCTTAAACTCTTATGTAATCTCAATCTTGTGAATAAGATTGTGGGTGATTGAAAATCCTAACTTGGGGATAAGTTAGGTGGAGACGTAGGATTGTTGTTGAATCCAAACTCCTTAAATCGTCGTTTTCTTTATTCTTCCTACTCTAATCTCTTTCAATTTTTGTTCATACCTCAATTTCGATTTTAATTTTCTAAAATCCTTTAATTTCCTTATTCATCCCCCCCCCCTCCCCCACTCTAAGGCATTTCCATTTGGTATCAGAGCTTTAATTCTAGGAACTTCATTGCTAGAATACAAGATCATGGGAAGTGAAACTCAAAATAATTCTTCTCATAGACCTTTCTTTAATGGTAGTAATTACCCAAATTGGGAATTCAAAATGGAGTTATGTCTAGATTATGATTCCATAAAACTTTGGAAAATTGTCCAAAAAGGATGGGAACCACCTAAGGCTACCAAAGATGGTGAAGTCATTGCTCTTCCAAGAAGTAAGTGCAACAATGAACAAAAGGAAGAAAATTACAAGAATAAAAAGGCTATGACCACTATAGTTTCTTTCATGACAAATGAAGAAAGTAACAAGCTTCAATATTGCACTTCGACCAAAGAAATGTGAGAGACCTTGAAAAATCACTATGAAGGCAATGTACAAGTTAGAAAGAAGAAGGTTCAACTTCACATGTATGAGTATGAACTCTTTAAATTGAAGTCACACGAATCAATCACAGAGATGACAAACCGTCTTATGGCTCTTCTTACAACCCTCAAGAAACTTAGAAAATATTTCTCCAATGAAGAAGTAAATAATAAGATTCTAAGAATCCTACCTAAAAAGGATTGGGAATCTCGGGTTACTTCAATTAAGGAAGCTCAAGACCTCTCAACTCTCTCAATTGATGTGCTTATAAGAAAGCTTCTCACCCATGAGCTTACAATTAAGCAAAGAGGTGAAGAGTAAGAAGAGAATGAAGAGAAGAAGAAAAGCTTTACTTTAAAAGCCTCTCAAAATGATAGTGAAGAGGAAATAATTGAAGATTCTAGTGATGAAGATTCAAGAAACTTCAATAAGTTCTTGAGAAAGAAAAACTCCTCAAGAAAAAGAAACTTCAACAAGAAGTATGAAAAGAAGGTAAGAAGAAAACTAAAGAGGTTACTTTCTATGAATGCAAGAAACCAGGTCATATCTGAAGTGAGTGTCCCAAACTCAAATTCAAGAACAAAGGAGCAAAGGATATGAAAAAGGCCTTCAAAGCTACTTAGGATGATACCTTCGAATTTAAGAAGGAAAAGGAACAACAAGAAGTGGCTAACCTTTGCTTCATGCCTCTTAAAAATGAAAAAGAAGTAACATTTATTTCTAATTCCTCTTGTGATGATTATGAATATGATGATGATGATGATGATGATAATGATGATGATGAGAGTTCTATTGCGAACAAAAATGCAAAAGCTTACTTTCTAAGAAGAAGCATTATTAGCATGAGTTAACTAGCTTAACTAAGGAATTTAAAAACTTAAAGAATAATTTTTCTAAACTTGTTAAATCAAATGAAAAACTTGCAAGTGTTTTGGAATGTTCAAGTTCCTTGGAAGACCAACTTAAGAAAGCAAATGAGAAAAATCATAAACTTTCTGAAAAGGTCTTAGAGTTAAAAAATTTCATTTTCAAGTTCAAAAAGGGAAAAGAGACTTTAGATAGTCTTCTTCACTCTCAAAAATTTCATGGAGATACTCATGGAATTTGATACAAAAATGGAATGCCCTCTTCATCATCATCACATATTAATTTTATTCAAGCCTCACATATTCTATTACTTCTACCTCCAAATCTAATGAGACTCAAGCTTTCAAGGCTAAAAGGTCTCTTGTATCAAACAATAAAAGAAGGTCTCATAAGACTTAACCTCCTTTAACACAAAGAGGTAAAGCTCAAACTAGAACACCACAACCCAAGCATGCTTATATGTATACTAAACATAATTATAATAAGCATGCTACACAACACAATGCGCATAAACATGTTGCACAAACCTATCAAAATACGCATTGTCATTGTCATTGTCAATGTAAGTCTCACACTATGACTTAAAAGAGTTATATGAAGCATTTACAACACACAAGGCATATTTCTCATACTAGGAAATCATATTCTCCTAAAAGAAATAAATTTACAAATTTTGAATGTTTTTATTGCATGACCAAAGGTCACTCTAGCAATGTATGCTTCTATAGAAAACTACATTTGCAATTGCTACCTTCGGATTACTTTGAGACTAACAAACCTAGACCAATTAAGGTTTGGGTTCAAAAGAATCTATAAATTATGTTATGTAGTTTTGCTTGAAGTCCACAAGAGCAAAAAGTAGTTGGTATCTTGATAGTGGATGTTCAAGACATATGACCGGAGACAAAGAGCAATTCAACAAGCTTGATGCTAAGGATGGAGGACATGTTACTTTTAGGGACAGTGAAAAAGGAAAGATTATTGGCATTGGAGAAATCGATAATCCTCAATCCTTATCTATACATCATGTATTGTTTGTTGATGGTCTTAAACATAATTTACTCAGTATAAGTTAATTATGTGATATGGGAAATAAGGTCACTTTCTATCCTAGGCTTGATGAAGACAAAGTAATTTTTAGTGGTGAAAGAGTTGATAATGTCTATGTTATTTATTTAAATAAAATTAATAAAAAGATATTAAATTTTTTATGTCTATTTCTCATAACACATGGACATGGCATAAAAGGTTAGGACATGCAAATTTTGAGCTATTGAATGATCTTTATAAACATGAACTTTTGATTGGTTTACCAAAACTTGAACTCACTAAGGATAAATCTTGTGATACTTGTCAAAAGGGAAAACAATCCAAGTCCTCATTTAAGCTTAAAAATGTTGTGTCAACTTCTAGACCACTTGAACTTATACATATGGATTTGTTTGGACCAACTAGAGTTGCTAGTCTAGGTGGAATGCAATATACATATGTATTGGTTGATGACTACTCTAGATTCACTTGGGTGTGTTTCCTTGCTCATAATAATTATGCTTTTAAAGATTTTGAAAATTTTTCTAAAAGAGTTCAAAAAGAAAAAGGTTTTTGTATTACTTCCATTAGAAGTAATTAAGGAACCACATTTGAGAATGAATTTTTCAAAACATTTTGTAATGAAAATGGAATTTCATATACGTTTTTATCTCCTAGAACTCCTCAACAAAATGGGATAGTTGAAAGGAAAAATAGAACTCTTATGGAAATGGCTGGAACAATGCTTCATGAATATAATTTACCTCTATACTTTTGGGTAGAAGCCGTTAACACATCTTGTTATATTGCAAATAGAGTTTTCAAAAGACCACTTTTAAATAAAACTTCTTATGAGCTTTGGAACGATAGAAAACCCAAAATCTCATATCTTATAGTATTTGGATGCAAGTGCTTTATATTAAACACCAAGGATAATCTTGGGAAATTTAATTTTAAAGCTGATGAAGGAATTTTGCTAGGCTGTTCCACCTCTAGCAAAGCACATAGAGTTTTTAATAAAAGAACTCTTTTTGTAAGTGAATCCATGCATGTTGTATTTAATGAATCTAACTCACTTGATCCTAGAAAGGATGTTTGTAGTATTGATAATGATGTAAATGAACTTATGGAAGAAAAGAGTCAAGAAGAAAATGCTAGCAAACCTTTGGAAATTGAAGATCATAGAAAAGAGGAAGATGAGGAGATGCCTCAACCTACTTTGAAGGATGATCTTCCAAAGGATTGGCAATTTAAGAAAGCTCATCCTCAAGACCTCATTATTGGTGATACTATAAAAGGGGTAACAACTAGATCTCAACTTAAATCTATTGTTAATTTGGCTTTCATCTCTCAAATTGAATAAAAAAATGTTGATGATGCATTGAGTGATGAATTTTAGGTCCTTGCTATGCAAGAAGAGTTAAATCAATTTGAAAGAAACAAATTTTGGTCTTTGGTTCCCTTATCGAAACATGATCCTATTATAGGCACCAAATAGGTGTTAAGAAATAAGATGAATGAACAAGGTGTCATAACTGGGAACAAAGTAGGGCTAGTAGCTAAAGGTTATAATCAAGAGGAAGCATTAATTATGATGAAACCTTTTCCCCCGTTGCAAAGTTAGAAGCTATTAGAATGCTACTTGCATTTGCATCATACATGGATTTTAAACTTTTTCAAATGGATGTTAAAAGTGCATTTTTTTTAAATGGTTTTATTGAAGAAGAGGTTTATGTTGAGCAACCTCTGAGTTTTAAAAGCTTTGATTTTCTAAATCATGTATTTAAACTTTCAAAAGGTTTATATGGATTGAAACAAACTCCAAAAGCTTGATATGAAAGATTGAGCAACTTTTTATTAAAGAAAGGATTCTCTAAAGGAAAAGTTGATACAACTCTTTTCATAAAGAATCCATACATTAGTTATTGATTATCCAAATTTATATTGATGATATTATTTTTGGTGCTACTAACCATTGCTTGTGTGAGGAATTGTCTGAGGTAATGCAAAGAGAATTTGAGATGAGTATGATGGGTGAACTTAAGTTCTTCCTCGGATTACAAATTAAGCAATGCAAAGATGGGATTTTCATCAACCAAACTAAGTATACAAGGGACATTCTTAAGAAGTTTGGCATGTATGGAGTAAAATCAAGCAAAACTGCAATGAGCACCACTACCAAACTTAACAAAGATGAGAATGGTAAATTGGTTGATGAAAAGCAATTTAGAGGTATGATTGAATCCCTTATTTACTTAACTACTAGTTGACCCGATATAATGTTTGCTACTTGCTTGTGTGCTAGATTTCAGTCTAGTCCTAAAGAGTCTCTTTTAAATGCAATGAAAAAAAATTTCAAATATCTAAGTGGAAGTTTGCATTTAGGACTTTGGTATCCTAGGAGTTCATCCTATGACTTGATTAGCTATTCGAATGCAGACTTTGCCAGTAGTCTATTAGATAGAAAGAGCACATTTAGAACTTTTCAATTCTTAGGACAATGTTTAGTTTCTTAGTTTAGCAAGAAATAAGTTTCAGTTGCCTTGTCCACTGCTGAAGCAGAATATGTAGGAGCTAGTTATTGTTGCTCTCAAGTTTTATGGTAAAAACAACAACTCAAGGACTATATCATTGATCTTAATCACATTCCTAGTAAATGTGATAATACTAGTGCTATAAACCTTAGTAAGAATCTCATTCAGCATTCTAGGGCTAAGCATATAGACATTTGACATCAGTTTTTACGTGATCATGTGCAAAATAGTGATATTTTTCTTGATTTTGTTGATACAAATCATCAATTAGCAGACATCTTTACCAAGCCTCTTTGTGAAGAAAGATTGAATTTTATTAAGCATGAGCTTGGTATGATATATGGTTCAAGTCTGTCGTGATGACTTGTTTAAATTACTTAATTGATGGTTGGATTTATAAGGATGCATGTTTTTCATTCATTTTTGCTTTCTATTTATATTTTGTATATGCTACTTTTTCTCAAAACTTATAAGCAATCAAGTTTACTCATCTGTATTTATTTTCAATATATTTTTAGTATTTAATACCTCTTTAAATAATTAAATTTAAATTTTTTTTATGAATCTTAATTTTTGCCATTTAACATAATTAATTATTGGATTCTATTCAATTCATTAATTATTTAAAAATAAGCAAATTATTTTCATATGCTTGGTTCATCATAATTATTTTTCGATTTGCATGATACATATTTAAAGCTATTTCCTAAATATTCATTTATAGCATTTAAATTTTTTATTGAATATATTTCAATTAATTATTTATTTTTAATCATTTTGACTTATAGCTTTCATTAATTTCTCATTTTATTTAATAATTAATTATGTTGATTTATTCACTTAATTAATTACTTTCCTTTCAAATTTTAAATTTTGATAAAATCAAATTTATTCCTTCATATTTATAGCTAATTATATTTGCATTAAAATTTGATTTAATTGCCTTAATTGCTTATTTAATGTCAATTGTGTGATTAGGGACCTAGTTGTAAGGTTTTTAGGACCTAATTGAACAAAATTTGAAAGTTCAAGGGCCTTTATGCAATTTTGGTCACTAGCCTTTGGAAGTCTACTCGTGACCGTTGGGCATGTCAGGGGTTAGTGCCCTTCATAAGCACTCCTCACGATCATGAGGCGCTTGTGAGGAGCAACCTGACAAGTTGCAAATCCTATTTCAAATAGGATTGTTACCACGTTTGCATTTTACTAGTTGACAACAGCCACCTACATTTTTAGGAAGACTTTTTTACCTTTTTTATTTTTTTTTAAACCCTAATTCTCTTCTATATAAACCCCTTATTCACCTTGTTGCATCCACTTATCAAATTTGCTATCAAACTCTCTTTTTTAAATAAAATTTCTCTATTATGCTTTCTATCAAAATTCCTTGTGCTACTTTCTCTATTCCATGGCTCCAAAGAAGAAGGCAACTCAAGATGCTTCCTCCTCATCTAGAAAAGCTACCAAAGATCAACTTAAGAAGCAACCTCTTATCTCCTATTCTTCTACTCAACTTAGGTAAAGACTTGCTCAATTCAAAAAAAGGAAGATTATCTCTTCTAAATTTATGTCTCAAGCAACATTAGAAAATATAGGATGCTACAATGAAGTTAGAAGATTACTTAAGAATGTTGGTATGTACAACTTTGCTTTTAATGCTTATCCTACCTATCCCTCTTTAGTCCATGAATTTCGTGCTTCCTATTGCTTGAGAACTCACCACTTTAATGAGCAAAACCCTTTGAATAGCATGAGATTTAGATTAGGTTGGAGAGATAGGTTTCTTAAATCTTGACAATTTGATTCCATCTTTGAGTTTAGATAAGGGAGTCTTGCTTCTCCTAACACTTCTTGGCAACCTAATTCTTTTTGGATTCAACATTCTAAGCCTAATGCATAACCTTTTGAAGTGGGGAAAACAAAAGCATCTCTTTTTGCTTTAAAATCTCTTTGATATGTGCATAGGTTTATCACCTATTCTATTCATGCTAGGGGCCTAAGTAATGAGGCAATTTCCTTTGATGACTTATAACTCATTAGATGTCTTATTGATGGTGATGCTGAGTTAAGGAGCTGGCTTCAATGGAGATTTTAGTTGGCTAGTGATAGTGTAAGTGGAAGTTTATGCATTGGAGGTTTCATCACCCTTACCAATCACTTTGGAATCCTCTTGTACAATGTTCCTTCCTTCCTTGATGATAATCCCTTGAAAAACTCAATGCAATTGAAACTTGTTAGAGATATTTGGGTTTGGAAAGACAAAGTAGGAGATGAAGATGTTTTTGAGGAGCTAGAACATAATTAGCAAGATATAGAGAACATTGGTACTTATGGTCTTAAAAGTGTTAGATTTGGTGAAGAAGATCCTCAAGAGGAAGTTCCAACTCAAACACAAGTACCATCTTAAAGGAAGAGGAAAAGAGGACCCTCTACTTCACAAAGCGTAGATAAAGATCAAGCTTGGGTTAGTGGATTCTTCAATCGTCTATCTCTTGTTGAATCAAACTTCATCACTAGGTTTGATCATGTGGACACTAGACTTGATAGGTTTGAGCAATGAATGAATCATATGGAGCATGTCATTCATCACCTCTATGCTTATCATAACATCCAATACACTTGGAATCCTCCTCCTTTGCCTCCCCCTCCATTCCAAGACCCTCAAGACCCTTAGTTGCTTTTTCTTAGTTTTGGTTTATCTTGTTTTTATTGTTTTATTTTTTGGTCTTTTGTTTCCTTTCAATTTCTTTTTAGTTTATTTCTTATTTATCTCTTTCTTTTCCTTTTGTCTTTGACAAAGGAGGAGAAGAAGAGAAGGAGCAATGTTTGTGTCTATGATATGCTAAGTGCTACATGATCATGTGTGTTTAATAGCAGTACTTAACTTTAATGCATAAAGTAGTATATGTACTATTTTTATGATGCACTGTAAGCGCTACAAGTTTTGTTATTTAAATTATCATGTTATTATGTTTTTAGCATATTTGTGATATTAAGCCTTGTTTTGCTTATCTTACTTTATTTTAAGAGTTTTATTTCTATAAATTTATATTTCTTACCATGTACAAAAAGGAGGAGAAATAAAGACATATATTATTTTAATAAAAGAGGAGAATATTTTTCAATTAGTATTTTTTCAACTCCTTTTTTTTTAATTTTTATTTTCAATATTCCTTACCCATATATATATCTACTAAATTTTTTTAACCTATTGCATTTATTAAGGGGGGTAGTAAATTAACTTTTTACTCTATACATCTATTTAAATTTAAAAGGGGGAGCTATTTTTATTCATGATACTTATTTTCTTGAACACACACAATTATTTATTATTTTATCAAATTGGCTGTCAAAGCCAAAAAGGGGGAGATTGTTAACCATTTGCATGATCAAAATCCTAATTTTGGACTTTGACTATCAATTTAGATTTCTAATAATTTCTTATAAATGTGTAGAAATTTGATCTTTCAAGAATATATATATATATATATATATATATATATTGCTCAATGATTGAAGACATCAAAATAAGCCTTAAAAGAGTATTAACATGCATTTAATAAAGTAATTCAATCTATGCAACAATCCAAACTTTATAGAGCAATTATATACCAAAAATATACATTTTTTGGACTTACAAAGGTCTCATAACCACCTCACGATTGCCTCACGAGCCAAGCCTAAATAGTGCCTGTAGAGCTCACTTTGCAATTTTCTATAGAGCTCCTCATGAGTGCCCTCACAATCATGAGCCGCTCATGAGGGCAATTGAGAAAACATTCAACGGACTTCTTTCAAATACAACGGCTACTTTCATGCCCCTCATGAGCTAGAGCTTACTCCTCACGATCGTGAGCAGCATTTTGACAGAAATAAGTTAATTTGAATCTACTAAAGTTTGGAGATGTTGGAGACAAAATTATTAGCTCAAACAACCATATTTTTTAGTAGTTTATCTATATAAACAACCCCTAAAGCTCATTTGAAGTTTAAGAAACTTGTTTATTATTCATTCTCTCTTAAGCATTCAATTAAGCTCTTAAATTCTATCTTAAATAATTTTTATATTTGAATAAATTTTGTGAGAGTTTGTGAGTGTTAGAATAGATATTCTTGTTCTTCTATTTTTTGGGATTAGAAACAAGAAGTGATATTTTATTCTAAAGGAATTGATTTAAGTGTTTAGCCATTAAAAAACTTGGGAATTAGTTTTAGAGTAAGCCTAGAAACTCTTATTTTTAAGGTTGAAAGAGTAAGCCTTAAACTCTTGTGTAATCTCAATCTTGTGAATAAGATTGTGCATGATTAAAAATCCTAACTTAGGGATAAGTTAGGTGGAGATGTAGGATTGTTGTTGAATTCAAACTCCTTAAATCGTTGTGTTCTTTGCTCTTCCTACTCTAATCTCTTTCAATTTTTGTTCATACCTCAATTTTGGTTTTAATTTTCTAAAATCTTTCAATTGCCTTATTCACCCTCCCCCCCCCCCCCCCCCCCCTCTCTCAGGCATTTTCAAATGAGTTGCTCTTTTAGTGTCAGAAACACTGCTGATCACAAACTTCAAGAGGCAACAATCCTCAATCTTCTAGATTTGCACCTCCTCAATTATCAACACCAACCAAAACATTGAGAGTTGTTGAAGTGGACTTAAAGATCAAAAGGGAAAAAAAAAGAAGCAGACCAAAATCAAATCACATTGGTTCAAGAAAAATAAAAAGAAGTTTATGAATGCCTTTGGTCGATTTGTGGTTCATAATAGACTACCATTTGTAGTTGTCAAATCACTTTGGACACGACCTTTACTTAGAGTTGCTTTAGAAGTTGGACTGAACATTCCACCTCTTACAATTGATGAAATTGCAAAGGTATGGTTGCCAAGGGAATATAAATTAACGAAAGAATATATTGCATCTTTTGCTGGGATTTGGAAGGAAAGAGGTGTGTCGATATTATATGATGCATAGACAAGGCCTACAAAGATATCCATTATTAATTTTCTTATTCATTCAAACCATGGAATGATTTTTCATAAGTCAATAAAAGCATCTGATGTTGAGAAGAAAGATGGACATTATTACTTTCAGTTGATGTCAAAGGTTGTCAAAGAAGTTGGAGCTGATAAGGTGTCCAAATTGTTACTAATAATGTTGTTGCAAGTAAGTTAGCAGGAAAAATGCTCATGAACGATTATCATCATCTTTATTGGACAACATGTAGTGCTTATTGTATTAATCTCATTTTAGAAGATATTGGGAAGAGAAGTCAAGAAAGTCATTGCATTAAAAAAGGGAAGAAAATCACCCAATTTATTTATAATTATAATTAGGTGACAATTATAAGAAAAAATTACATATGGTAAAAAGTTGTTTTGACCTAGCATTACTATATTTGCTACCAATTTTATTGCATCAGAGAGTATTTTTCATCAACGCAATAATTTAAGGAATATGTTTGAATCACCTACATGGGTGAATTCCAGATATGGAAAAATGTCAGATCCACTAGCTTTTGAAGTTAGGGAAACTATATTAGCAAAAACAAGTGAAGGAAGACTATTTTGGCAAAATGCAAATGAATTGCTTGAAGTTCAAGAACCTTTTCTAAAGCCATTAAGGTTAGTTGATGGGGATAATAAACCAACAATGGAATTTTTGTATGATGCAATGGACAAATGCAAGATGGCCAATAAAGAAAATTGTCAAAATTTACAAGCATTATTGGTTCATTATTGATAGAAGATGAAATTTTCAATTGCATCATGATTTACATGCTACTTCTATGTTATTTATAATTGTTAATGAAAAATTTATTATTTTATTTGCGAGGTATTTATAAAATAATGATTTACTTGTTATAGGTCATTATTTCAACCGACAATATTAATATGGAGATAAGTATGATATTCCATCTTATATTGAAGTCATGTGAGGATTTTGAAACGCTATTAAAAGGATTAAATCAAATGAAGCTCAAATTAATACCCTTTTACAAGTAAGTTTTATTATTGCATTTGAAAGAACTTTTTCTTTATATATGGATAATTACATTTATATTATTGGTTTTTTAACTACTGTGTAGATGTTTACTTTTCAAGAAAAGGGAGGATCCTTTGGAGATCACTTGCTTTAAAAACAAAGAATTTGCCCCCAGATATCTTTTGTCTTGATATATAATTTATATTAATTAATTAATAATATATTTTTTTAACTAGTTTAATATTGTTGGTTAATGTAGCTGAGTGGTGGATTAATTTTAGAGAGTCAACACCTGAACTTTAAAAAATTGTTGTAAGAGTCTTAAGTCAAACAACATCAGTAACAAATTGTGAAAGGAATTGGAGCACTTTAAGATTAATTCATACAAAGACTAGAAATAGATTGAAGTACAAAAAACTACACTATCTAGTCTATGTACACTATAATATGAAGCTGAAATTGTTAAATACAATGTGGAAGTCATAACAAGAGTTAAAGGAAGTTTTAATCCGACAAACTTATATTATATTTTTTATGAGCATAACCCTTTAAATCCACGGTTGGAAGAAACAGAAGCTCCTTTACTTAATGGAGAGAATCTTGATTGGTTGATTAATGAAGATGATGAATAAGATCCTATAATTGATTTAATTGAGCAAGAACCGGGTGTGACTCCTCCATTTAGATATAGTGTTGATTCTCCTTTAGGCGATGATGGTGAAAGTGGTAAAGATGATGACAATGGTGATGGTGGTGATGATAATGATGGTGGTGGTGATGATGATGATGGTGGTAATGGTAATGGTTGTGGTGGTAATGGTTGTGGTGGTGATAATGATGGTGGTCGTGCTAGTGGAAGTGGATATCATAGGCCAATTGGGAAAAGCCATCAATATTATGAAGATTCCAATTATTCAAATAATATCCCTTCTTTTTGTGATCCATCTAGTTCTCTAAATGTTCCATCCAATTTTGCACAAAGACAATATGAATTTGGTTATGAAATTAGTGGAGGTGAAAGTAGTTCTACTTCGACTACTGCAATCAAGATTACTGGTTCAGTCATTATATGAATCCATTTGATCCTTTATTATATTATGGAATGCCCTCTAACAATTGGAATCAACACGACTCACTCCAAAGTTATCTAACCATATTTGAGAATGATGTGACTAATTCTAAAAATTATCCCATTAATGTGCCTGAATTTCAAAGAAGCCATTCTAATACATTCAACAAAGGCAGTTCATTTTTTCAATTATTTCCATATGAAATGAGCAACTAAAATACAGATGATTATAATGTTGGATCAAGTAATCAAAATCCTCCATGCCACTCTTTTTTGTGGTGGTTTCTATTGTCATTGTATTTATTTTTCAGTTTGTAACAATATCATATTAATACAATATAATTATTTACATATTAAATGTTTGAAGTATTCTCTTATGTCATATTTTGTTATAGTAAATAATAATTTTTATATTATATTTGTTATTTTTCAAATGTAAATTTTTTAAGCGCAAATATATATATTTTTAACTTATTATATTAGATGTTAAAGTTTATTTTGACTTTTTATTAATTTGACGCATTTTATTGATTATTTTTTCAAATTCATGGTAGCACCGAATGATACAGTTTGATTTGATCCGATTCAGTCTGATACCATCACTGATACTAAAATAGATCACAATAACGTTATTTAAAACCATGTTGCTTATGACAATTACCCAATTGTTTAGCTCTCACTAACTCAAGTAATAAAGCATATTCAATATTTGAAGTAAAGCTTTTAAGGGAATATTAATAATTGACATGTCTCTCAACTAATTCAATTAATTAATCTATTCTTATTATGTTTTCAATAGAATTGATCTCTCAATCTAACCCTACTGTCTAAATCAATTCAATTGGTGATCAATCAATGAAAGCATTAAGTTCAATAACAAACATAAAAAGAGAATTGTTTGATTAAAAGTTTAACCTAATTAAGTTCATGTTGAACTAGGTCTAAAACCCAAACTAATAATTTAGCTACTCATAGGGATTGGAGAAGAAGAAGAATAATAGTAAGTATAATATCTGAATATATTTATATTAGTATAAAGATTAAAAACAAGGAGAAACAATAAAAGAAAAAACCCTTTTAAATCTCCTTTATTTAGAATGATGTTTGAAGTCTTAACACTTGAATCTTTTATTCTTGATTCAATCTTTGAGCAGTTGCAAATCATAATGAAAGAAAAAAATAAATCTCTAAATAATGAAAAACTAAAAGTTATCAATTGTTATCAAAACTAGCCAACCTTCTTCCAAGAGTCAAAACACAACTATTTATACATTCCCATTAAAAACCTTAAAATAAACTTTCCAAATAGATATGCTATGGGGCACATGGTTGTGTGGCTAAATAAGCATGGTCGTGTATCCTTCTTCTTTTGAAAATTTTGGAGTCAGACATGGCTGTATGTCCACAAGCACACAGTCGTGCCTAGTCTGCTTCTAACAAGCTCCTCTTCCTTCAAATCTGGCATGGCTGTGTCATTGAGGGCATATGGCCATGCCCAGTTGACTTCTCGACATGTCTTTATGTTAGAGCTCAGGCACAACCATGTGTCTTCAAGCATATGGCCATGTGCATTGTCCTTTGTCTTAACAGTGTGAATTTGTTCACTTTCACGAAGATTTTGCACTTTACTCTTCAAGTCCTTGCCTTGGCACCTCATACATCAACTCTACATCAAACACAACTAGCGTAAAAACAAATGAAAACATAAAAATCAAATAAAAATTTAAAAAATAATTAAATTACTAAAATCCTTAAAAACCTAGAGTCGACATTTTTTAACTAAAACTTGTCAATATTCAATATTATCCTAGACTTTAAACACCTAAAACTAACAAATTAAAGCTCAAAATATAGTAGTATTTTTTGCGCTTATCATTTGTTGTTGGATCTTGCATTGCTTTGGAGGGTTTGAAGTGGAATTTTACGTACTTGGCTGATCAAGATGTACAATAAGTTAAAATTTCAACATGTATAATCGTTAACATTAATTACTATAATTACATCTATAATATGTACATGCAAACCTATAGAATAACCTTGATTGTAATTGATAAAGGTTGTTGCATTGGTGTACCTTGCTTTGCCTTTCTTCTGCATAAATTTATAATTAATAATACAAAGAAACTAAATAAATGAAAATAATCACAAGATGTAGGTAAATCACTTACATTTTTGCTAGAATTCCTTTTATTACTTCTAACCTTAAGCGTACAACTCCTTGCATTAAGTTCAGGTTACCTATATTTTATACATTTCATAACCATACATATTCTCCTAAGTTTATATGGATTATATGGCTCATTAGGTCATTTTATCCTATTTGTTTTCAAATTGCCAGGTTGCCTTTTCTCCCTCAGGGGTAGTGGGGGGATTATAAGGAGTCTTGGCCCATAAAGTTGGACTATTTATAAGGTTAATGAGGAATGAATTTGTCATTAGATATATGTTTCTATAAATGTAGAGGCTGATAGATTCTTCAAGCCTATTTTTTAAATAAAAAATTATTGTTATAAGATGAACATATGATATGTTATGGAACATGCTACTTATAGTATGTACATGATGTGTTGTCTAAGTACACAATATAACTCTCCTTACCATGCTACTCCTTGAACTTCATGCCTCCATTCCAATAAGAAATCCAAATTATGGAGTTTCATGTCTAACTTATGCTTTTAGAATGACAGGACCAAAATACTTTATTATGAGGTCCCTATTTATATGAATCGAATGTATATCATACGTCACAAGCTCTTATAATAATGTTAATGTAGGCTTGTCTCTGAAATTCTTTATTGTTGAATTAAATGACTCTAAGATATTGTTTTATAGCTTCTTCTATTTCAGTTTACAATTGAAAAAAAAATACATGCACTAATAAAACGTGTTAATATTCATTAACCAATTACAAGGATAAACATCTTTATCATTCATCTTATCCATAATCTTTGAGAATTCAATTACTATTGTTGCTTTTGCTACATTCTACATCATATTTTTTAGCTATTTGTTATTAAGCCTCTTGAAATTCTATTGCTACTGTCTTCAACAAAATATGTGGTCTTGAAATGGAATTAAAGATGTAAATACAAGCATCAGAGTTTATATGAAGACATGTGTCTTGTCAATTAAAAAACAAGTTTCAAAACAAACTATAAAAACAAGTTTGCAAAATTTGGTGGTACCTTTTGTTCATCACTTCTTATAGTCTATTTATATTCTTTAACATCCCCAATGACATTAATAAGTTTTCTAGGAACTAACTTTAATTATCTTTATATTCAGATTTTGCAATTGCAAAAGCAAGTGGATAGATCATGTCGTTTCCAACACCTATAATTGTTGCAAGGATTTGACCTTATATTGATGTAATCAAATGATATCCATCAAGTTCTATGATGGGCCTAAGGCCATTTAAAGAACCTTTCTTGCATGCATTAATCCATACATATATTCTTTTAGAAATAAGCTACATGGTGAGCTAAGGTTTGTCTGCCAATGCTAAAGCACTACTACTTGGATTTTTATCCCTTAATTCACTATAAAAGTCCCATAACTTTATAGATTGACCATTATTTCTTTAAGAACCTTCTTTCATAGCCTATTACATTTTATTTCTAAAACTTCAACAACCTAATCATTATGCAAAATCTTCAAAAGCTTTACGCTTCCAAATTTGATTAAATTTTAAACTATCTAAATACTTTTTCAATAACCATTCTATAATAGCATTTTAGTGTGGTCCTATTATTGTTATCTGATGCATATATTTTCTATGCAAAATTTTGACAGTTGGCTTAAATCTTTTTCTTTTCACTTTTTGTAAACCATATGTCAAAACCACCACTAATCTCCCTAATTAAATCTTTGAGCTCTTGTTTAGTGCCTGATGAGTGTGAAAAATGCACTGTTTTAAGCACTCAAAGCATTAGGTTTAGGTGTAAATTCAGTTACATTTATGTTTCTTTTGTTTAGTTTTTCTTCAATTAGGCACTTTTTGAATGATTTGCATGTTTATTTGTTTTTAGTATTATTTCATTTATTTTAATTAATTTTTATGCATTTAGGAAATAAAGGACAATGGAGAAAGTTACATGGGAGTCAAGAATGTCCAGAATGGTGCAAGGAG
>CATIWM010236677.1:0-10036 GCA_949671775.1 Mallotus repandus
ATAATTATTATGTTTATCTGAGAATGGCACTATTATAAGTTTATGTTTGTCATATTTTATTATGAATAAAATACATGTATTTATTGTTATAGTTTATAGTTGTCAAAGTGACTTAAACTAGAATGTGTTATTACATGTATAAATTATGTTATTGATGAAACACTATGAATGATAAATTGACGTTTGAAAATTATTAGAACTTAAAAATTTATCTAAAGGTAAATTATTATTCTATAATTATTGAACATTATTCGGGTGCATTATATATTTTGGTTGAATATGTTTGATTATCCAAAGATGTTAAATGTGTTTAATTAAAATATGATGATTACCCATTATATTTATATACATGGTATTTGAAGTATATTGTAGCATTTACCTAAAAAAAAACTACTTTATTATTTTACTGAATCTATATTAATTGTGAGCATTCTGTCATATTTTGCAGCTGTTGCAGTTTATTCACATGCATTATATGTTACTGTATTTAATGGTACAAACTTGTCTAAATGGTATGAACAAATTGATTTCTATTTATACTATGTGGATCTCAACTTAGCATTATTGGAAGATAATCCGCTACTATTACAGATTCAAGTAGTGAGATTGAGAAGTTGCACTTTAGGGCGTTGGAACGTAGTTACAAATTACGCCTAAAGTTTCTATAAATGACACTTACCAAAAACGTAAGTCTACCATTCTACAAACAGAAAGTGCTAAAGAATTTATTGCGTTTGAAGAAGAACATTTTCCTCCTGCTGACAAGTTTCTCACTAGTACATTAATGGTAAAGCTCACACCATGAACTATAATGTGTCAAAGGGCATGCAAGACCATGTCATCGAAATGACTAACATCGCAGTAAGACTAAAGTTCTTAAGGTTGGCACTGGAGGATTCATTCTTAGTGCAATTTATGTTGAATTCACTTCCTCTTAAATATAGACCTTTTCAAATCAATTCTAATGTTGTAAAGGATAAGTGAGATGTTAATGAATTAGTTAGTAGGTTTATTTAGAAGGAAAAAAAATTAAATAATCAAGAGAATCACACTATTAATCTTATAGGTTAAGGAGCTGAAAAAAGAATGAAAGTGAAAGCCAACAAGTTTAAGAAAACCAAAAGGGCTGCTAATGATTCTCAGGCAGAAGACAAGGAATGAAAGATTAATAGATGTTACTTTTAAAAGAAATAAGGACACTATCATAAAGATTGCTTGAAACATAAGACTTGATTCAAAAAGAAAGGTATCTTTCATTATACTGCTCCAATTTTCGAATCAAACTTAGCTAAAGTTCCTAATAATACTTGGTGGCTTGATTCTAGTGCTATTATTCATGTGCCTTCAATAAGTAGAAATTTTATTTTAGTTTCTAGACTGGTCATTTGTAGTTTTAATAGTAAATTTGGATCTAATAGTTTTAGTTTATTTAAGAATTCTAGATTTATTGGTTCTGATTTTCTTATCGATAATTTATACAAACTAAAACTTGGTAATATTTTTGTTGAATTCTTGCTTACTATGAATAGCAATATTAAACTTAAATGTAGCATGCCAAATTAAAATTCTACTTACTTGTGGCATAAACATTTGGGTCATATATCCAAGGAAAGGTTATAGAGATTAGTAAATAAAAAAATTATTCTAAATCTATATTTTACTACTCTTGAGATTTGTGTGGATTGTAACAAGGTTAGGCAAACCGAATATTTTTCAATTAGAAGTATGGAGCCAACACACTCATTAGTTGTGTAAGCTATTTGCGCATTTTCTTTGGCTTTGGCTTTCCATATTGATAGGACGCATACTTTTTGCTGTAATGCAGAGACACAGTCTAACTTTCTCTCTCCCCTTTCTAGTTTGAATTTCAATTATAAGACATCTTATGTGAGCTTGTTAAAAATCAAAGAATTGATTTCCTTTGGAATATTTTATATCTCTCCTTATTTGGTCTATTTCTTTCCAACACAAGTTTGTTTGATGCTATGGCTAAATTGATATTCAAAATTCACTCATGTTGCAATTTTATATAAAAATATTTAGTTCTCTTCTGATAGATTTTGTAAAGTTTTTATTAATATTTCTGATACCCTTCAGGTATATTCCTATTTAATTAATATTTTATTTTCCTAAATAAAGTTTACTTGTAGAGCAAGGATACTTAATCGGAAAAGGAATCCCTTATCAGGAAGACTTCTAGATCAGGAAGGAAAACTCCTAAATAGGAACAAGTCCTACACGGAAGATGAATCCTTTTCCTCTCAGGTTTGAGCATTACACTCTCTATAAATACTCCTTACTTCTCCCTTAACTATTCATTCTATTCCTTTAGCTTATTTCTCTCTCTTTATCTCTCTAAATTCTCTCTCCACTCTCTCTGACTTAAGCATTAGAGGGTTTATGGGGAAAACCCCACAACTCACCATGCTCCTTTGTTGGTTGCTTGATCACAGGACTCGGACGTTCCAAAAATCAAGTTATCAAGTGGTGCCGTCTGTGGGAACCTCTTAAGTTAAAGCCATTATTATCTACTAAGCTAAAAGTAAAAATCACACCATGATGTCTAGCCCACCAGCCATGAATACTAAGCTCAATCCCCTAAGGTCAACCTCAGACGCTCTCACCAACCCATCAGCCTCTGTCCCTTCTATTAACCTGTCAGCTCTTATCTTATCTATTGATCCATTAGCTCTCATTCATAATGTAGGGCCATCATCCCAAATCTATTTTAATACACACTTGTCATTCTGAGTCACCCAGGGCTGGGCAACTCCAGGCACGAGCTTTTCTTACTATGCTCCTCTGCATCATACTAGCAGACCCATTCCTTTTATGCCCTTCCTAAGTCTTTCAAGAACCCCATCACAAACACCAGTCCTAAACACAGCAACCCAGACATTCAACTTGCCACCTGTGAATAGAGAGGCAATGATAAAGAGCATCTAAGGTTAGCTGGCTCTCATGCAACAACAATTGACTGCCTTAATCAAAAATAGTAATCCCAGAGCAGATAATATAGAGAACAATATGAACTGGCCACCCATAACTACCTAAAGTGCTCATGAATGGGACAAAGAAGATTAAAAAGATTCGAAAGGGGAGTTTAGTACAAGCCACCCAGTGTTAGATGACTTCTAGATAGCCTAGAAAGTTGAACAAGTAATTTAGAAAGCTCAGACGGGACTAAGAAAGGAAGATGAATATGTCCTCGAAGGAACAATGCCCTTTGTGAGCAGAATTAATAAGACAAAGATCCCATCCATGTTCAAATTACCTTAGTTGGAACAGTACGATGGCACCGGAGATCCAATCAACCACGTATCATCATTCAGAACAAAAATGATGCTCCATAATGTTAACAACAAGGTTTTATGTTGAGTCTTCCCTAGCACGCTCACCAAAATTGCTCAGAGATGGTTTTATTAGCTTCCAAAGAACTCTATTTTCATCTTTTAAAGAGTTGGTCGAGAAGTTTAAAACATGGTTTATCACTAATGTTCCTCCTGCCAAAAGCATAAATGATCTCCAGACATGTAGGCAAGAAATCAATGAATCATTAAGAAGCTACTTGGATAGATTTAATAAGGTGGCTATGCAAATCGAGAACTTAAGTGATGAAGTGGCTATTGAAGCACTAAAGAACAGAACTCGGTTGGGAAAACTTAAAGACAAGATCCTGATAAAAGAGCCACATACCTTCTCGGAGGTCATGTCTATAGCCACCAAACTAATCAAGATGGATGATGACAAAAGACTACGTAGGGACGAGGAGAACCCACCTTTCAAATAGAATGAAAGAATTGATCTCAGAAGACCTCTAGCTCCTTGAAACAATCTTAAAAACCCGAAAAAAGGATTTAAAAGTGAAATTGAGGGATTTACATCCCTAAATTCTTCCAAATAAAAAATTCTCATATGGATTAGAGAAAACGGAGTGGGCATAACTCCAGCCAGGAAGCTGACCTCCCCAAGGAGAGGAGCACCAGACAGAGACAAGTACTGGCAATATCATCGAGGCTTTGGGTGTTAAATAGATGCATGCTGAGACCTCACATGGTCGATTGAACAATTAATTAAAAATGGGAAGCTAGGGAGATTTACAAGAAATCAAGATCCGAGTGAACGAGTTAAAGATTTCCCCAACGTAAAGAAAGCTTGTAATAAAGTAGCTGGAGTTATCAACATAATTGTTGGAGGCGAAACCCTAGTCGAGAACATGTTAAAAAGGCCACGGAGGGAAGAATACCGAGTATCTGGACGGAGGCTGACCATCACATTGGGATCTAATGATGGGAGCATGTCCAACATCCCCATAATGATGCTGTGGTCATAAACGCGTACATTCAGAATTATCTAGTGAAAAGACTTCTGATAGATGAGGGTAGTGTTGTTAATGCACTTTCGTGGAATGCCTACAAGGCCATGGGAGGTTCAATCATTGATTTGAAAATAATTAAAAGTTCCATCACTAACTTTTGTGGAGAAATAATCCAACCGATGGGAGTGGTGGTAGAATTTGGAAACCGGGACACTGGAGATATAAAAGCAGTTAGATCTTTATTCAATGTGGTAGATCTCCCACTTACCTACAACAGGATCATCGGGCGGCAAATTCTATGTGAGATTGATGCTGCCATGAGTATCGGGCAACTAACTATGAAAATCCCTTCAGAAGACTAAGTAATAACCATATATAGAGACCAGTCCATGGCTAAGCAATATTATTAGATGGTCGTAAAGCCGTAAATGGAGGCATTCCCTTTGGAAGCTTTCGAAACAGAGAAGCAGGGAGCTAATCCAAAACTTGTTAACCAAGTCCAAGCTCTACAAATAGTTAAAGGTAAGACAGTCAGAATTGGTGGTGAATTTGACGAGAACATCAACAAGGAAATCAGTGAAGTTATGAACAAGCATTCAAACAGCTTTGCCTCACAAGCATATGAAATTATGGGAGTAGATCCTTAGATCACATCTAACAGCCTGAACATTAACCCCGGAGTCAAACCTATGGTTTAGAAAAAGAGGAAGTTCGCCTTCGAGAGGCAGAAGGTAATCGCTGAGGAGACCAAGAAGCTGTTAGATGCCAGATTTATTAGAGAAATCAAACATCCGAAGTGGGTAGCTAATATAGTACTGGTCAAGAAAGCTAATGAGAAGTGCAAAATGTATGTCAACCACACAGACCTGAATAAGGCATGCCCCAAAGATAGCTACCCCTTGCCAATAATTGATCAGTTGGTAGATTCAACAGCTTCCCATAGTTTGTATAGTTTTATTGATGCTGCTCAAGGGTACCACCAGATTCCAATGAAAGAGGAAGACTAGGAGAAAATGTCCTTCATTACACATGAAGGACTTTACTGTTATAGAGTCATGCCTTTTGGATTAAATAATGCCAGAGCAATGTATCAAAGGCTGATGAATCACGTCTTCTAAAACCAGATTAGGAAGAATGTGGAAGTATATGTAGATGACATTATCGTCAAGAGCCAGTAAGCAGAAAAACATGCCAAAGATCTTAAACAAATTCTTGATATTCTCGATCAATATCAGATCAAGCTCAACCTAGATAAATGTGTCTTTGAAGGCAAACCTAGAGAAGATGGAAGTTATTCTAAACATGAAAACTCCTAAGACACTGAATGAACTCCAAAAGTTTAATGGTAGAATCACAGCTCTTGGAAGGTTCATCTCATACTCAGCTAAGAAGTGCTTATCTCTATTCCGAGCTTTGAAAAACTCCAGGAAATTCGAATGGAATGATAAGTGTCCAGCAGCATTTGATAAAATCAAGAAGTTCTTTTCATCACCTCTATTGCTCAGCAGGCCAATCCCAGATGAGGTACTATACTTATATCTCTTAATTGGGCACGAGTCTATCATCGCAGTATTAGTTCGAGAAGAAGGGAGCCAACAAAGCCCAATTTACTATATCAGTAAAATCCTTGGAGGCTCAAAAATTTGGTATCCTAAATTGGACAAACTCGTTATGATGGTAGTCCATACATCTAAGAAGCTCAAATAATTTTAGAGGCCCGAGACTTCCGGAAGACTGCTCCAATGGTCCATTCAGCTAGACAAGTTCGATATTAGTTATGAGCCTTATCATAAGATAAAAGATCAGACATTGGCAAACTTTATTCAAGAGATGATGGTAGAGGAACCAGTTTCTGTATCTTATCCAGAGTGGAAGCTATACATTGATGGAGCATATAGAGCACAAAGATCTAGGGCTGGGATTATTCTCACTAGGCCAAGTAAGATCAGAATCAAATATGCAGTCCAGATCAAATACAATGCCACAAATAATGAAGCTGAGCATGAAGCATTGATTACAAGACTTAAGTTAGCCATACAAGTCAGAGTCGAGCATCTCAAAGTTTACTTTAACTCTCAGTTAGTAGTCAACCAAGTCAAAGGGATGTACCGGGTTAAAGAGCCAAACATGGTCAGGTACATGGAAAAAGCTAGACAACTCTTAAAAAAGCTTGAACAGGAAGGGGGACAATGGGAAATACTATAAATTCCCAGAAGTGAAAACACCAAAGCAGACTTGTTAGCAAAATTAGCATCGAAAACTAGCAAAGTCTTCAACAAGCTCGAGTTAGCCGAAGAAATAAGTAAGCCAAGAATCTAGGAAGTGGAAATTATGAACACTCAGGAGGTGGCGGAGTGGATGAAGCCAATCATTGAATACTTGGATCATGGCACCTTACCTCAGGACAAACTTAAAGCTTGAAAGATAAAGCTTAAGGTTGCACATTATTTCATGTATGATGGATAACTCTATAAAAGGTCTTTGTCTCACCCATGGTCGAAGTGTGTATCTTCGGAGGAAGGCAACTACGTGCTCAGAGAAATCCACGAAAGGATATGTGGGGCTCACGAAGCTCAAAGCTCATTGGTCAGAAAGGCATTATTGTAAGGATATTACTCCCCACTATGACCAGAGATGCATTGCAACTTGTCCAAAAGTGTCCTAAGTGTCAACAGTTTGCTCTGTTGAACCGTAAGCCATCCAACACCCAGCATCCCATTAGAAGCCCATGACCCTTCATAATTTGGGTAATAGACATCTTAGGATCCTTCCCACTCTTAACATCTCAAAAGGAGTTCCTGATCATAGCCATCGATTATTTCACCAAGTGGGTAGAGGTTGAAGCAGTACTAATCATTACAGAGGCTCGAATACAACACTTTTTTTGGAAGGAAGTTGTCTGCAGATTCAGAATACCACACACTCTGATCATAGATAACAGAAAGCAATTTGATAATGACAAGTTTAAAACATTTGGTTTAGATTTAGGCATTAAGCTCAGGTTTACTTCAGTAGCTCATCCTTAGATGAATGGGCAGACAGAAATTACCAACAAAATCATTATGCAAGGATTGAAGAAGAGGCTGGATGAAAATAAAGGGAATTGGGTGGAAGAGCTCAATAATGATATTTGGGCATATAGAACAACACCCAGAAGTTTAATTGGAGAAACACCTTTCAGACTAACTTATGGGATGGATACAATAATCCCATAGAAATTAGGCTGTTAAGCTATGAAGTGATAGGAGAATTGGATTTGAAGATCAACAACCTTACTACGAAGATATTCCTGGACTTACTTGAGGAAAAAAGAGAACGAGTATCCATTATCTCAAAAGCTTAGAAACCAAGAGTTGTTGGGTATCACAATAAACATGTTCGGCCAAAACAGTTCAAAGTCAAAGACTTGGTATTGAAAAGAGTAGACATTTGTAGAGGAAATTTGGGAACATGCAAGCTTAGACCTAACTGGGAAGGCCCGTATCAAGTTACTGAGAGAACCACTAAAGGCGCATATAAGATAAAGGATGCATTAAGGAAAGAATTTCCCCGATATTGGAACTTAGATAATCTGAGGAAATATTACCAATAAAGAAATTGTACTTAAATAAAGAAAAAAATAATAAAATGTACTATTTCCATTGATTCTCAAAACAGTTCTACATTCGAAAAAAATACTGAGTATTTACATCAGCCACATAAGCATTGGCATCACCAGACAATGAATTTGGATCTTCTGCAAATTGATTTTCGGTCACTGGAACAGTGTCAGCAGTAGCCTCACTAGACGATTTCTCTCTAGCTACTTTAGGATCAGACGGTTGCTCAGAAATAGCCTCTTTAGCAGCAGTAACCTTCTTCCCAGTGGCCTTCGTATCCTTTTGCCGCTTAGGCGTAGATTTTAGTGTAGCCTCGACTTTAAAGGCCATCTATGCCAGATCATTGAATGTCAGCTTATCCAACTCAGAAAAGTTCAAATCCTTATGCTGAGCGAGCAATACCTTATGAGACTTGGACTTGTAAGCTTTGAGGAAGTCCTTTACCATCTTTTGATAGGTCTTCACCTCATTGCCTCAAGCCTTCTTTTCTTCCTCTAGATATTTCTTCAGATGGGCAAGCTTAGAATCTTGTTCCTCTATTCTTCTAGTAAGCTAAGCCTAGGAATGCTTGAGCTCTTGGACTTTCTTTTGGCATGCCCCAGTCTCATATCTCCCCTTGGTTTGCTCAGTCTCTGCAATCTCTACAGCATGCTTGGCTGTATTCAGCTTCCTCTCGTAATCTAACTCGATGGAACTCAGCTTCTGTTCCTTCATGCTATTCTCACTCTTCAAAAAAAATTAGTTGTCCTTCCATAATAACAACTGTAGACGACAGGGTTTAACGCGCGCCCAAGTTTATTGCAACTGCGACACTGTTTGAGCTCAGGGCTCTAGGGAGCACACTAACCACTGTCACAAAGACATGGTGTGGAGATGAGGAGTCGCCACCCATGGTAATAACTGGGACAAATCGAAAGTGGTGGTAACTCGATTCTCTAATACAAGTTAGCACCACAACCAAGAGTTCTAGATACGAAATACCAACTTCTTTTAGTCTTGTGTTCATTTAGATTTATTTTATTAATTACTATCTTATTCCCTAATTACATGCAATTTCTTTAAACCCTAATTGAACATCCATCTAGCCCTAAGGCAACCAATCCATGAAAAAGCACATAATAAATGCATTGAAAGCGTAATGTCCCTAAATCTAAATTACTTTTGATTTTAATTTAAGTTAACTAAATCTACACATTTTATTTACAAGTGAAATGAAACTAAAAGTGGGCCTATATTTTGATAATTAGTGAGCCTAAATCTATTATTTTTAATTCTAAAAGTGGGCCTAAGTCTATTAAATTTTAAAAGAAAAAGAAATTAATTAGTGGGCTTAATTCTAATTAATTTTAATTAAATGAAATGATCATAAGTTTACAAATTATGAAGAAGGCTTGATTAATAGGCTGAGCTACGTCTAAGTTAATTTAATTTAACAAAAAAATTGGCCTAAAATCTAAATTAACCTAGTTGGCCTAAATTAATTTTAAAGTTAATTAAACTTAAATTTAATTTTAAAGGCCTATTCATTAAGTGAGTTAGACCTACACGTGGGCTTGGGGCCCGAAATAAATAAAAATAAAAATAAAAAACAAGCCCAAAAAATAATAAAAAATAATAGATAAAAAACAAACATTATATGCTTTTTCTAACCCTAATTTTAATTACATACAACCTAAAATTAATCTAAAGCCACCATTAATTTTAATTGAATTTACCAAATGAACTCCTAATTTACTAACCAATTAAAAACACATGCCACACACATAATTTCACTATTCCAACTATTGGGGCTATTATAATGATCTGCTGAGAATAAAAATTAAAATTAACTACAACCCAAAAAAATAAAATACAAAAGAAAATTACAAAATAAATGAATAAAAATCCTAAAACTAGTTCAAATACAAAAGTTAATCCTTGGCATTCCATGGATCTTAATAGGTTTTGTTCTCCACCATGGATTCAAGTCACCTCATCCATAATCATAAACACAAAAAATAAATAAGGATTAGTAACTAAAAAGATAAAAATAAAAATTAAATAAGATCAAATCAAAATTAAATAGAATAAAAATAATCAAATAAAATAAGAAAAGAAAGGAGTAGAAAAAGAACTAGTT
>CATIWM010236694.1:0-13300 GCA_949671775.1 Mallotus repandus
TATTATTATTATTATTATTATTATTATTATTTTAATTTAATATATTATTATTATTATATTATTTTTAATATTATTATAATTAATTAACCGTAATCATTATATTATTAATTATAATAAATTAAAAATTAAAAATTAAATAAATAAATAAATATTTTTCACTAACTAAAATAAATTTTTTCACTAACTAAATAAAGAAAATTTTTTCACTATCTAATTAAATAAATTTTATCACTAACTAAATAAAATAAATTTTTTCACTAACTGAATAAAAATTTGAATCACCAACTTTTATTAACCAAAAAGAATAGTGCATTTTGGCAAAAAAAACAAAGGAGAATAGTGCATGGCTGGATGGGCATTTCGCACCTTGCAGGGGCAGTATCAAGTTTGTCTCTAACCAAAAATATCATAAATTGAAAAAAAAATTCAAAATTCACCAAAAAAAAAAGGAAAATAATTTTAAAAATACCATAAAATTAAATTTTTTTATGTTTTTATCATAAATTGGTAAATAACATTATTATTAAGCACTATGAGACAATAGAACTCGACTTTTTTTTAAAAAAAAGTAAGTATTTATTTTACATCATAGTGAGAAGAGACAACAGTTCTGATAGTCCTAAAAAAATTTATATTTTTTCAATTAAGTCTTACAAGAAAAAAATTTATAATCAAGTTCTAAAATTAATTAAAAAGCTCTCCATTAGTCCTACACTGTTAAACCTAACAAAATCTGATGACATGTTGATGATGTTAGACAACTTCTTACCACATCAACAGCCACCTAATCTTCTCTTTTTGCCACAGTAGAACTTCACATCAGATTTCCACTAAGTTCCAAAATTAGGTTTAGCTTTCTCTCTTGAGAATAAAAGACAACATTCTTCAAAAAAAAAAAAAAAAGCAACAAATTCTACTGAATTCATGGTTGCTATTTGACTCCTTTCTCTTTAATTCTATCCAAAATCGCTTTGCGTCTTTTCTTCTTCAATCGCATTAAACAGTTTCAATGCTTCATCAGTATCTCCTTTCTCAGCATAACCACTTATCATTGCAGTCCATGTAACACAGCTTCTCTTGCGCATGCTGTCAAATAAACATCTAGCAGAGTAAACATCTCCACATTTGGTAACTGCGTCATCACTGGTCTGAAACATTAGGTAAATCCATTATAATTTTTTTTTAAAAAAAAATAGTATCTTAAAGGTAATAGAAGATTGATATAATGGAAAAGAAAAAAAATCCTACTCTCAATGGTTCAGGCACAAGGCTCCGAACAAGTATATTAGAAAGTTCCAACCTCAAACTAGATTCCCTTGCAAGAATAATCACCTACATATGCAAATGTATTTAGTGAGAAAAAAGGGACTAAATTAAGTATGTACCTGATGGAATTACATAAATATGATGCTTAATAAACTCCAAAAAATGTCAATAACGCATGTACAGAAGTCCTTGGGCATGATTTTGAGGATCAAGCAAACAGAAATTACCTGAAAATTCCTTCAATTTGCAACATTTTATCTCTAGCTTCAAGGAGAGCTCGTAAAGTGCTAATTATTGGGAGTCCAGCTCCAACAGTTGCTTCATAAAAGTAATGCGTATAAGATTGACGTTGAAGAGCCCTCAACTTTAAATACTGGATTATACAGACAAAGGAATATTAAAAACCCAACATTAATGCATGAAGAAGAGATGACTATGACAAGAAGAAGAAATTATGAAAATACTACCACGTGATATTCAACTACTAAAACTCACTCAGCCATGCCTAAATCACCACATTTAACAAAACCTAGAAGCATCACATTCCAAGAAGCAACATCTCTCTCAGGCATTTTCACAAACAAATTTTATGCAACATCCAATTGAAAACCAAAACAAAACTTGAAACAAAACAGAGTCATCAACTTCTGTCTCAATCTTCAATAGAAAAAAACATCAAAAATGGGAAGAAGGTAATAGAGCATAAACCTTAAAAAAAAAATCACAGCTTTTTATTTTTGAACAAAAAGATCACTTGATTAAAATTAGAATTGACAAGAGTGAGTAAAAGAAATTGCCTGCGTGTAAATGCAAGGAGATGAATAAGCTTCATTATCCCTTGATCAGCTCCTCGCCATTCTAGGTGTCCAAAACCGGTTCTCCGGCACTGTCTCCTCTTCTGTTGGTGAATTGTATGAGAGCCCTAGCACCATTTCATTTTCTTTTTCTGTTTGATTTCTTTGATTCTAAGATTTTATTGTTTGTAGGTTCTTTTCAAGGTGATGGCATCGCCGAGAAAGCATCCAATTTCTCTGGTCGATGGCATCGGCGAGAAAGCAATTTGGAATATGGTGATCACAGGTAACGCCCATGCTCCGCCCAAGTATCACGTATTTGTATGAATCTAGTTTTTTTTAACTTAAAGTTAGTGGAAATCTGATGTGGAAGCTCTTCCACTGTGAAGAAAAAGAAGCTTAGGTCACTATTGACGTGTTAAGCAGATGTCTTATATCAATGCCACATCATCAAGTTCCATTATGTTTAACGGCTTAGGACTAACGGATAACTTTTTAATCAGTTGTAGAATTTGATTGTAAATTTTTTTTCTTGTAGGACTTAATTGAAAAAACACAATTTTTTTTATGACTGACAAAGCTATTATCCCTAGTGAGAAGTTTAGAATATCTATAATTTGAAGTGTTTTTTTGGACTAAATGTATCTTTCTATGAAGTCTTTCTGTAAATTTTTCTTTACACTTTTATTTTCTTTCTTGTTGTCTGTACTCAATATGACAAACGACCATAAAATGTCCAGAAGGAGATTTGTTGAGGCTTTCCCACCATTTTCTCTCTTGATGTCTGTTCACAAAAACACTAAGAAACTAAGAACTTGCAATTGTTTCAGGAATAGAAAGAAATATACAAAATAATTGAGGGGCAAAATCACAAAAACTACACTAATATTGATATATTCTTTCCGTTTGTTTGACGATTACTTCTTATGACATAAAATATAAATTTAATAGAACTTCAGATATTGCATAAAAAAAAAGCACTTTATGAAAATGAAAGGAGAGAGATGGAAATGGGGAAACATAATTTATTGGCAAAGCTTAGTAAGTATATTTTGTATGAAATTCTTGGTTAAATGATCATACAGTATGATCATTTAAAGCCAAGAATAGAATATCAAAGCTAAAGCCAATAAAGATGAACTCTTTATTTTGGTTATAAGACTCATATTTAATGAATAGATACAAACTATTATGACTTCCACACATGCTACTAACTTCACAGAATAAACGTCTTGACATTCTTGAGCTTTTCCTTTTCTCTATATATTATTATCTTCACATTGCTCAGGGGGTAGCATAAAGAATTAAGAAGAAAAAATTGACCCATGCAAATGCAAGTTATAATTATTCCCATCAAAGTTTCCTTAGGAAATAAGAGGGGAATGAATATTATTACACTAAAGTTTGATTCTTTTTTAATAATTTCTTGTAAAAAAGTTATCCATGGAATATATATATATATAAACCGGAGAAGAGGAGACAATGATCGAACTTTTGACTTGTATATGCCTTGAAGGGAGCTACGCCAATAGGCCACTCAACCTTAAACATTATATTATAAAACATACATTTTATGTTATATATATATATAAATGTGTGTGTGTGTTATGGCCCCATTTTATTGGCAAAAAGTCCTGATAATGCATAAGCAGCTTTCTCATCTTCATCTAAAAAGTTAAAATGTTATGTTGCTGTTTAACTTCAGCTCATTTTTTCGGCGACGATGTAAATGATTGAGAAGTCAAGCCTACAAAACATTTCATTAACTTTCACTATAACACATCATTTGAAATAAATCATGCATAGAAACTAAATTGATTTGAATCAAATCATCGCCAAATCATGCCAATTTTTGGTTCAATTGCAGAGCATGACACACATTACATACCTTCCTTCAAGGCAACTGTATTTTAATAACCAGCAGAGAATCCTCCAGTAAATGATCCATCGAATCTTCTTCTTCCGTCCTCATCTCGACCTAATAAAACTCTCGAATTTAAAATGAACTTAAACTCATTAAAAACACACACACGCACTTACTGAAAATAAGAAAAGGTAAAATTGTAAAAAATTACCTCTTGCTTCCGAGGGACGACGGTTCGGAGATGACCAGAGGCCTCCACGACTGCTTTCTTCTTTCGGCTAGTGAGCTCCTTCTCTCGCTCTATTGGCGTGCCGTAGAACACGAAATCCTCATCATCCATATCCATTTCTTCTTAGCGTAAATGATTTAGGTGAATCAAAATGGTTATAATTCATCGATCGAGAAACCAATGATTGAGCAATTGAAGCATAAATCACACAGATTGAGACCGTTAGGTTTTTGAGCGTGTTCTTTAATCGTCGAGTAGCGAAGCGGCAAAGGAACAAGAGGGAAGGAGTGATTCTACTAGCAGCACAAGCAAAATTGTTAATTTTAATTGGATATACAGTATTATGACTAGAAAATATGAATAATGAAATTTTTTGTTTAAATGTCAACTTGCTCCTTAAACTTATACGTAATAAGAAATTAGTCCATAAATTAGCTGACTCGACAAACGTGATCAATTAGTCCTAAAATTTACTTTCAAAGGATAAGCATGCGTAGAGTTGGATTTTTAATTGTTTCATTTCATTAATATATTTTCTAAAAAATAACTACAATTTTCTTTTTGAGACTTGTCATATTATAGCAGTTAGACTGTTGAAAATATTTGTAATTCTATTTTATTTTATTGAATTTATGTAGATGGAACTACAACCCTTAAACTAATTAGTTGTAGACCCTTATATAAAAGGGATTTTTCCTATTTCCTATATTTTGAAGAAAATATCATCTTTCATATTTTTGAATGTCTGCACAACCTATTTTTCATTGGAGTGATTGTGTTTATTGTTTGAGGGGATTTATAGCTTTTATTTTGGAGATAGTGAATTTAAATGATCCAAATTTCATCTTGTATTGAACTTTAGCGACGTTAACGTGTTTTGAAAATTGGAAAAACCCATTAATAGGCCATCAAACTTATGTGATTTTTTTCATAAAGTCCCTATATATTTATTGTGTGTTACAAGACCCTTAAACATTTATTTGATACAACAGTGAACCATTTTTAACAAAAAAACAGAAAATATAATTGATGTTTAAGGGTTCGATGTTGTATCAAATAAATGTTTAAGGATTTAATGTTGTATCAAATGAATGTTTTAAGGGTTTGATGTTTATCAAATAAATGTTTAAGGGTTTTTCAAAACACAATAAATGTATAGGGCTCAATGAAATAAACCATGAAAGTTCGAGAGCCACTTAGTGAATTTTTCCTTTAAAATTTTAGCACTCTAGTACTCTCCACTCCCATGCATATGAATAGAACTACATGTTTCACACATTATAGATCTAGTATGTAATCTGCAGTGATAAAGCTGCTAAATTTTTATTTTAATCTTTATACATTGGTGCTGGCATTCCTCCCCTTGATAATGAAAGAATAAATGTTTTAGAGGGGGAAAAATGATTAATTGCTTCTCCTCTTCTTTAATAAATCCAGACATTTAACTGGATTCAACCTCTCCCTCATCGAAGACAAAAATTTCAGATGCATACTAATCTTTTTCATGAGAGGAATGGGCTGAGCCTCTACTTGCTTAGGAGATGTAAATGGTGCACCTTCATTAGGGTAGTGAGAGTTGAGCATGTTACTTTAGGATGGTTCATTTTCAACATAATTGTAGTAGTCATCAAAACTGTCGTCATGTTGTGGATTCAACTTTAAGATCGACTAGGCAGAATTAGGTGCAATCTTGTCGACGCCACTATTGTATAGTAGTTGGACTCCACATTTCTGAATCATGGAAGAAGGTAACGGCTTGCCATAATCATCTTCAAAAGAAAATCTAAAGACTACCTCATCATAATAGAATCTGTTGTCTCTTATTTGGTGCTTGTCTTTGAAGGAAAAATACTTATGGTACCACAACACAACTTGTTCTTCTGATGAGTCTATTCCCCAATCCCAAATACCGAAGGTTACAGGTATATAATCAAAGGAGGTTCCATCATGCTGCTTAGACTTCAATTGGGTTTCCAACCGCATCCAATTGTTATTCTTTGTGTGATATACGCCTATACAAAAACAGTGCTCACTGCAAAACCTAAGAAGTTTGTGCAACCAATTCGGAGGCAGAGCAATAGTAATTAAAGATCCTCTGCCTTGATGTCCAATCCCTTTCGGTATATTATTTCCAAGAAAAATAATAATAAATTGCCCGCCCGGCTCATGCTTGCTCTCGATGATACTATCACATTCCTGCATCACGATGTTCAGTTGCATATTAAGGGGCACGATGAGAAGAGAAAGAAAGAGAGGAAGTACCTTGCGGAGTTTTGGTGGTGTATGTGCCAAATGTAGAATTCTCCTTTGGGCATGCCTAAGAATGCTTTTAATTTCTTTCTGATTCAAACTTGTGCAATATGCAAATTGCAACTTCCCCAGTATAGTTGGAGACCAATCAGAGAATCTGAAACTATACTGAGTGATGTGCAACATGATGCATATAAGAACTATAAATTCACTGGAAGATGTAGCAAAGATCGAAGCCCTTCGAAGTAGGTTAAATTAAGTTTACGAAGACTAGACATTCCTTGGACACTTGAAGGTAAGCTCTCCAACTCACATCTTGACAAACGTAAATATTGCAATGAGGGTAAAGTGTTCTCCAATTGGGATAATATATTGACATCTAATGAAAGTAATAGGAGATGTTCCAATTGGAAAAAAGCTTCAGGGAGATTTTTGAGCTTTTTGCATTCAGATAAAGACAGTTGTACTAGTCGAGAAAGAAACCGAATCGAGCTGGGTATTTTTTCAATTTCTATGCCGGAAAGATTTAATTTTTCGATTGTTGTTGGAACTTCAGGAAACTTGTTAATAGCGCAGTTGGAGAGTCTAAGCAATCTTAGAGCTTTGGCCTTGGAACACTTGTGATTTTGTAATAATTGGTGAAATCTAGTTCATAAAGCTTGTTGAGACAGCCAATAGTTGGACAAACCTCAACTAAGGATACACACCCTACATAGTCAATTTTTTCAAGGTTTAAAGCACCTGACAAGTTTGGGAATTTCACCAGTTGTCTACAATGTCGAAGTTTGATAACTTTTAAATTTGGAAGATCCTGTTCCAGTTCAAAAGAAAGAAGGAATTAAAAATATATATGATAGCAAAATGAATAAAAATTTGAACAAAAATAAAATAAATACCAGCGCTCCTTTCCAAAGTCTTTTAACACAACTACCAGACAAGTTGAGTTCGACCAGTTTGTCTCTTTCAAAATTTGATGGGAGATATTTCCCAGGATAAAATTACCACTGGAGAAGTCTTAGCTCATTAGGGAGATATTTAAGACCGTCAGGGATGATCACGTTGTTAGGAACAAGCTCCACATCTTCAAAGCGTAGTGCCTCATCTACATTATTATCCAAGTTATGGAATTTAAACAGCTTCATTCCATTCATATCACCAAAAACTTTCGGCTGCAAGCTCAAAACTTTTGTTAATTTTATTTTGTCAAGACATATCCCTTCAATTGCTTCGCTCCCCTGTCCAAAACAAAACAACAAATTTGTCCAACGTAGACTTTTTTTCCCCCTAAACCATTATATTAGTCAGCATACATAATCAAAGAGAAATCAACTTACAGTGTTTTTGGTTAAAACATGGTAGATACTTCAGGATTCCATAATCTGCTTCGTTTTCCTGTCTCTTCATATTCTTGGCAAATAATTTGTCTACCCATTTCTTGCAACAAATCATGCATATCCACTTTGCCATTTGACATGATAATTAAAGATTTATCAGCAAGCCTTCTTAACCCAATTAAAGTATATGACCCACAAGCATCTAATAAATCTACTATGTGGGATATGGGCTCTCCTTTAAACATGAAAGCTACGTTAAGAAATATTTGTTGGTCATGACAATCAAGCCCCTCATAACTTATTTTTAACATGTCTTGTATATTCTTATCAGGAACTCTTTCAAGCTTTTTCAACTCACTTCTTCATTCTTCTTTGCTCTTGCCATAAAGAAATAAACCCAACACTTTGAGAGCTAAGGGGTTGCCTCCAGCTATGATGCACGAAAACTTCTCCGAATAGGCATTTCCGCGTTTCGAAAACGTTTCTGTATCAGAAACTTCAGGAAACTCCTCGGAAACGTTTCGGAGCCGTTTCCGCAAATATAAAAAATTAGGAAACACGTTTTCAACTTGAAAAATACATTCCTCTAGTATTTTCCTAAATAAGAAAAGAGACAAATTAAAAAATAATTTTATATTTTTCTTAGCTAAATAAAATAATTTCTATAATTATTCTATTACTTTATAGAATAGATAAAAATTTTCAAGGTTTATATATAAAATTCATATTTATATATATTCGTATTCTTTTAATATTTATTTATATACCCTTATACTTTTAATACTTACACGTTTCCCCCACGTTTCTATTTCCTATATTTTAAGAAATGGAGTTTCGCCGTATCCGTTTCCACATTTTCCCATTTCCCCGTTTTCGTTTCCGTACTACATAGGCCTCTAGCATAACTTACAACTTTCTTTGATATTTCCATATGACCTCTTTCAGGACGATTTTCTTTAAATGCACATAAACTTAAAAGATGAAGAGCTTCCTAATCAGCTAGTGCTTCAACCTCATATATCCAATCAGCTCTATTTTAAAACACACTTTTGTCTCTGCTTGTAATGATGATTCTACTTCCTTCACCAAACCAATTGTGCTCTCCAGCCAAGAACTCTATATATTCATAATCATCTACATTATCAAGAACAATGAGAAATTTCTTGTACCGAAGAGGTCTCATCCCAGACATTAATCTTGAACTAGCAATCCCTTCATTTAGTAATTGAACAAGAAGTTCATTTCATAATTATTGAGGTAGACTGTGATCCCAAACATTTTCAAGAAAGCAGCTACCTTCAAATTGAGAAGCATACTTTTGGTAAACAACTTCAGAAATAGTTGTTTTACCGATGCCACCCATTCCCCATATTCCAATTATTCAGACGTCATGCAACCCTATGCACAGTAATGATTCAACCTGAGGAACTCGTAATTACATCCCAACCAAATTCTTGAAGCCATAAGAGGAGTGGTCATACTTTAGATGTTTTAAAATTTCCCTGACGACAACTTCAACAAACTCAGACTCAGGCCTGTTCAAAAATTGGAGAGACTTAGAAAAAAAAAACATCCTCCATAACTTGAAATAGTCTTCTCTCCTATTATATATTTAGTTCAAATATACCTTAAAATTGCTAATTCTTCAGCTATATGATTAGCAGAAATTTTCTCTCATTTCAAAAACCTTCTTCTGCTAAGATTTTGAATGTAGGAAATTCATTTGTTAAGATTTTATTTTGGGATGATTATACAATGATGAGAAGTTGATGACTCAATTAACTTGATCTGAGAAAGAAACATGAGCAGAAAAAAGTGGACTATGATAGTACAGGGCAAGAATTTCGTTCCTAGATTCACCTTGGTTAAAGACGCGAAGGAAGTTCAAGACCAATGATAATCTCAAGAAATGGGGACTAATGATAATCCCAAGAGATGGGGAATTAATCAAAGATGATACATGTGAGCACTGTATAGTTTAATGATTGCAACTTTTGCATTTCAATTTGTATATCTAAGCACTGTATAGTTTATAAAGTTGTAATTAAGCTAATGGAGATCAAGTGATATTAATTTATTTCCTATTTATTTATGGATACAAGATGAACATATAAAAAAATATCAATTTACTAGTGATGGATGATACCTTGATTCTGTGATGACATCTTCAGATAAATTGGCAGCTCTACTCAGAACATTTCTCCAAATTCGGACCTTATCTGCATTCTTATGCTTAGCTAATGCCTCTCCAAAGCATCTCGTCAGGTTATCCACGTCCATGGGATCTACATGGTAGAATATAGGAATTACCTTGTGATCACCCATGTCCTTGCATTCAAAGATCTTGACTAACTCATCCAAGCACCAGGGGGAAGTTGCATAGTTTTTGGACAATATAACCACTGAAATGTATGACTCTTTAATGGCTTTCAAAATTGCTGACTCGATCTCTTCTCCTCTGTCTAGTCTATTGTCTATGAAGGTAACAATTCCGTGTCGACGCAAAGCGGCATGGAGATGGCTAGTGAAATTGTTACGACTATCTACACCCCTGAAACTAAGAAATACTTCATGCTTTATTGGCTTCCTAGAAGAAGAAGAAGAAGAAGAGGAAGAAGCTAGATCAAACACCTGTCTGTCATATACTACACTTGGTTTTTGAGTTTGGGAAAGGAAAACATCAATCCTGGATTTCATTTTACTTGCTTAAGAAGGGTCCTTCCTTGTTAATATCTAAGCAATTACTTGGAAGTTACTGGTCCTTTCTTGTTAATATCTAAGCAATTTTTTTTTTAACAACGATTGGGAAAAAATGAAAATTTGTCTGATATTATGTTATTCGTTTCATATACAAAAAAATAAGACAAAAATAAACGAAAAATATTTCAAGTTTCATGCATTTGAAATTTATATTCAAGTCATCATGAACAAAATCGCAAACATAGTAGTCATGAGGCTATTTATTATAATAATAATAATAACAACAATAATAATATATTTAATTAAATATAATGAAAAAATAATGAGATTGTTTAGTATTGTTCATTATTCCTTATGAATCTTAATAAAAGTGTAAGAAATTAGCATACTGATCATATACTAATTATGTACGAATCATATATTAATCATATACGGATTATATAATGATCATAAACGGATCACATATGGAAAATACTCTATTATCCATTGTAATAATTGAATTTTTTTTAATTGAATAGGGTGTTGAAAATGTTGATTATGTTTCTGTTCCTACTCATTATGGTGGTCTTTGTGGACAAAATGTGAAGGGTGTTGATATGGTATATATTGTTATTAGTTTTTTGTAATTTTTTTGTTGCTTTTTGGTTACGAATTTAATTTATATTTGCATGATGCTGAAAATGATTTTGTCAGTGTCCTCCTCCATTGGAAAAGGGAGCACAGACCTACCTATATCTTAAAGTCTTCTTTTGTTATTGTATAGGAAACTGAAAATAAACAAAAAATATACTATAACTTAAAGCTAAACATTTTCTTTGGAGTTAAGTGAGTTGTAATTATTGTAATAGAAAAATTTTAAAGAAATTAATATGTTTTAAAGGCTTTTTGGTGTTATTGAGTCATAAGAGGATGCTACCATTTTATGTTGCGTTTATAATTTAGTATCATTTTGGTTTTTTTGGTTTTTGATACTTTTTTTTTATTAATGGCAATGTTGTTGTAACATAGAGTTTCTTTTGTATATTTATTGTATTTATGCAATCTTTATTTTATGCTTTATTTGTATTTATGCAATCTTTAGGGTTTGCAAATCAAATTACAATAATATGCATGTGCATAAAATTACTTGAAGCAAACTAAAAATCTTGCCAATACTTAAGAAACAACAAAAAAATTAAGCATTATAAATTAACCAATAAAAAAAGAACTCATCAGCCTGAGAGGAATGGAGCAGAAGCACTGTTAAATTTTCACCCCAACTCTTCAATTGCCATCGTCTATCATCCTCTTTTTGGATCCCATGATGATAAACTGCTCTTTGAGCTTGACGAAAAATTTCTCCCAGATGTGCTCCATCAAAGCTTAGCTGTTGTTGTGCTTTTTTTTCCTTCTCCTTGACTTTTTTTTTTGAAAAAATCACTTCCATCTCTCCCTTCTGTAGATTGAAAAATTCAACCATTCTTTTATTCTTTGCAGGGTAACTTTAAGAGGTTAGCTACACGAAGATGCAGTTCTTTGCACTCAGTCAAAAACCTTCGCCATAAAGTTCATTGGAACTTCTAATTCTTCATTCCTCATACTTCAATTAGATCACTTCTCTCTTGACTAAAACCCATTGGATTCTGGCGCCCGAGCTCATGACCGCCAACTTGTTGCGCCCATCATTAAGCTTTCACCTAGTAACATGGAGCTCACTGAAGTTTCTCCTAGGCTTGACAAACTCAGGTTACTTCTCTTAGGAACAGTAGTGAGAGAGCAATGGAGGGGCCAAGCTTGCACTATCGAGCAGCGACGAGTTGTAGGGGTCCTCAATGTCATCATCGCCTCGAAAATCAAACGGGCTATGGTTGATAATCACCAATCTCCACCACCAAAAAACTCCCTAAATGCTCACCGATTAAACCCAAAAAGGTTACCAGAAAACCCTAATTTCCATCGTTTTACATGAATAAGAGAGAGCCGTAAATCTGTTGATAAGAAAAAAAAATTTATTTTTTAGTAGAGGAGAGGAGAAGAGGAGACGAGTCTCTCATTCATGCCTGGTCAAAATTTTAAGTGGAGCCTACCATGCCACATGAGCAATTTTTAACGATGGTTCGGGCTGCAGTTAAGGAAGGGTCCTATTTGGGCTACTTTTGATACAAAGGATCATTACATATATATATATATGGGAAAACTATCATATTTATCCGTAAGTATAGCCCAATTAACTAAATTATCCTATTCTTTAAATTTTATCTATTTTAGCATCAATTTATCGATTTAATCTCACATAAATTTCATAAATTACTTTCATAACAATGCACTTTTTCTTAAAAATAATTAATCACATATCGGTTTCATAAATTAAATTAAGTGAAATTTTTAATATAGTTATTATAGGATCTAGTTGCCTATAAATTAGATTAAGTAAAACACACATCACTTTCATAAAAATGCCCTTTTTTTCAAAAATAATAATTCTACATCGGTTTCATAAATTAGATTAAGTGAAATTTTCAACACTGTTGTGGATCTTGCCACTAGGTTGAGGAGATTCTTTTGGTCTAAGCTTTCTAGCATTTTCTTTTTAGTGATCTACTAGTTTCAAAAGGATTGAGAACCTTGAAAACTAGGATTATATTCAAGAGGATTGGCATTCTAAAGTTCTCCACATCTGGCACATGTAACTTCTGTGCTACATCTTTTGTGACTCAAAACTAGCATTCCAAACACAACTCCATATAAAAATTTTTATCTTAGGGTGAGTTATAGTCTCGATTTGGTCGATTCATTTATTTTTTATATATATTAAAGTAGCTAGATTTGATTAATTCTCAAAATGCAGGATGAAAATTTAATATGCATAAAAATTAGATGAGGT
>CATIWM010236698.1:0-11095 GCA_949671775.1 Mallotus repandus
GATCATGAATCAAGTAATTCTGATTCTGCAGATGATGAAACAATTGGTGGAGATCAACAAGGCTCAAATGTAGATGATCCTGAACTGATTGCAGCAAGATTGAATGTAAGAAATGAAATGAAATCAAGGTCAAGGAAGAAGTGTAGTGCTAAACCAATAGAAAATGAGCATGAGCACGTTGATGAATTACATTTTCCATAACCTATTAGGGCTGATGACACAAATGCAATAGAAGGTAAGGAGGTTAGGTGTGATCCAGACTATGTTATTGGCAGTGATGATGACTGCAGTATTGAAGAAGACTTAGGTGAAGATGGACATAGGAATATGAGGAGGAAAAAGTCTAAGAAAGTGAGGTTCAATCCGAATAGTAAGGTATAAGCTTTTCTTGTTGGAACGGTATTTGCTTTTGCTGATGAGTTTAGAAAAGCCTTGGCCAAGTATGCAGTGGTCAGAGGTGTTGAAATTAACATTAGAAAAAATGACAAAAATAGAATGAGGTGCCACTGCACGTTTGGTAATTGTCCATAGACCATCTTTACAAGTACAGACACACAAAGTGGTGATTTTATGGTGAAAACATACAATCCAAATCATAAATACCATTGGGTGTTCAACAATAAGAGAACATCATGTGCATTCTTGATGGAGTACTTCCATGATATTCTTGAAGAAAATCCTAGCATGACATGTGGGAAAATTGTTGTCAAAGCAAAAAAAATCTCTAAAGTTGGAAATAAATGATACAGTGGCTAAAGAGTTAAGAGAAATGTGATGAAATATTTAAAAGGAGATTATATACAAGAATATGCAAGTTTATGGGATTATGTTGCAGTCTTGAGAGCAACAATGCCAAGCACAACTTGTGAAGTGCTAATTGAAGAAGGTAGCAGCAAATTTTAGAAATTTTATGTCTGCTTTGAACCTTTAAAATGTGGCTGAAAGGCTGGGTGCAGGCCTGTATTAGGAGTTGATGGGTGCTTCTTAAAAAAAATTGTAGAGGAAAGTTGCTTGCAGCTGTTGGCAAAGATGCTAACAACCAGCGATTTCCTGTGGCTTAGGCTGTAGTCAGGTGTGAAACAAAGGCTACATAGAGGTGGTTCTTCCAACATCTGAAAGAAGATCTGAACTTAAATGATGGCAAAGATTTAACTATTATAAGTGACATGCAAAAGGTCATATTAAATTTAATTATAGTTGATTTAATGTGTAATTTTTAACTCATTTGAATTGGTGATTAATCATATTAATTTTTTAACTTGTTGCAGGGCTTAATTGAAGTAGTTAAATCTAAATTCCCTCTTTAAGAGCAGCAGTGGTGTGCTGTACACATTTTCTCTATATGGAAGAAAAGATGGAGAGATTCAGATGTCCATGATCAATTTTGGAGGTGTGCTAAAAGTTCATATGAGCATCAATTCACTGATTAATTGAAGAAGATGGATGAGCTTGCATCAGGAGCTGTTGAAGATTTATTGATATATCCACCTCACATATGGTGCAGGTCATATTTTACATTCAGTTCAAAGTGTGATTCTATAAAAAATAACATGTGCGAGTCATATAATGGGCATGTAGTTCAGGCTAGGAACAAGCACATACTTGGCATGTTAGAATGGATGAGAGTTGATGCTATGACAAGGCTTGATAAAAAAAAAGATGAAGCTATAAAGTGGTGTACTGATATTAGTCTTTATGCAATAGATAGATTAGACAAAAACATGGACAGAGCAAGTCAATGCATTGTTGAATGGAATGGGTAGCAAGGTTATAAAATTAGTGAGGGTAGGGATAGACATACAGTTGACATTGACAAATGTTCTTGTATATGCAGGATATAGGATTCAACTCAAATCCCAAGTCCACATGGTATTTGTGCACTATACCATAGCAAGAAGGAGTTGCAATCTTATGTACATCCATGGTATAGCAAGGAAAAATACCTTGCATCATATGCATTTTGTATGGAACCACTTGTTGGTAGGGATGTGGCTAAAAACTAATATGCCACCAATTTTACCCCCTGATGTCCATAAAGTACCTAGTCATCCAACAAAATCAAAAAGGAAAGAGCAAGAGGAGTAAAAAAAAAGTGGCAAAAGATCAAGATGAGGTGCTTTCATGACCTATAGCACATGTAAACAAACTTATCATAATAAGAATGGATGTCCAAACAAAGCATTAGTAAGTGATGAGTGCATATGTAACACATAGACAATTATATACACTATCATATGCATATAATATATTAATTTCTTTCATTATTTGGTTTGCAAAGGACTGAAAGAAATGTTGGTGGTTCAAGTGTTAATCCCAATAATGTGCAAATTATTGGTGAAAGTGTTACAACCCAACATGTGCATTCAAGTTCAGATAATATAAAAAATCATAACCAATTCAATCAAACACCAACTATGGAGCATGAACAGGTTATAATATATATCTGAAGCATAATTTTGAGATAAATTTAATTAATATTTTGGCATAAAACATAATAGCTTTGATGTTTTCAGATGCATGGCAGAGCGAGGTAGCAAGCTCAAACTGGAATAAAAATATATGAACCTACTGATTCAATGAACACTCGACAACACCAAATGCATACAACAACACCCCAGGGAAAGGGTAAACAGCCTATAACATCCAATGGAATAAGAAGCACAAGACAAAGCAAAGAGCGTGGTATAAGGATTTACCATGATGATTACACTGGAAGAGTGACTTGGAATGTGAGTTATATATTTATAAGTTAATATTTAAAGTGGTGACTATGGAGCAATTAAATAAAATCATTTATTTTATATGTAGCTTGGCATATTTGGTGAAAGGTGGCTATATACACAGAGGGTTGGGAATAGTGTGCTAAGTGACCAATAGAGAAAAATTGCACATTATACAGCTGATGCAAAGAGGGTTCAAGGCAATCCAAAATACGGTGAGTTACAAGCCCTTAGTTTGAAATGGGTAGGCAAAGCATGTATGACAACTGACAGTTATATGAGGAAAAAGAATTACTAATTGGTTCAATCAAAAGAAGAAGGCTAGATTCCGTTTTAGATCAAGGAAATAATAGCAACATCATGTCATCTAAAGCTTCTCGTACTATTGAGAAAAATCCTCAAGCCCAAACAAGCAATGTGGCAGGCCCACCACCTATAACACAATCAGTTAACAAGAATAAGAAGTAAAGACAGAAGAAAACTAACCCAGTCATCAATCCTCCATGGAGATACTAACAATTGATAAAGCATAATTTTTTAGTTCTTTTTGTTATTTAGGCTAGATTTCTATGTGAGATTATAAAAGGTTTAGCTATAACATATAAACTTGGTAGCTTGTTCATATATGTATTGTAATTTTGGCTTTTTGGCTCATCAGGTTAAAAAAATGCAAAGCATTGTGAATAGCATTGCTATACTTGTATTGAAATAGTGATTAAGTATAACATTGCTATACCTTCTGCTTTTTGCTATATATATTTAAAAAATGCAGGTTCAAGAAAGAATTGTGAAGTGATTGAAATGGCTTTTTACTACAATGTCCTTGTGCAATTATACACTATAGCTGTTGATTAATCATATAACTTAAAAAAAAAACAACAAACACCTGCTTGTAAGCATACTGCATAAGAAATTCATTAAAGAAATTCTTTCATTAATTGAATTTCATAATAAGTACATTCATAATATTGTGATACATGGCCAAAATCTGCACTATATCTAAGTCTCATACTTCCTTTCTATACCATACCAATCAAAATATATATCAGTGGCAGCCATTCACTGACTACAAAATACAGTTAACTAATATGAATCCCTACAATTACAACCATAAAAGCTTAACCATCACTATTATTTAGGGGCAGCATATGGAACACAAAGAATCAATGCCCAATTCAATATTAATGTTGCCCTAAAAACCAAACTTGACATTTGTTCTTCCCATTCTCATCATTAATAGTTTCATTTTCCTCCTCAATTTTCACATTCCACTTCCAATTTATGAAATTCACCATCTATGCTTTTGTCACAAGGAGTACACTTCAATTGTTCATTCTCAATCTTGAACTTGCTAACTTCATAATGCAACTCCTTGATAACTTTATTTACTTGTGGATGAAATGGATCATCATGCCACTCAAAGTAGTTACAACCTCTTCTGTTTCTACCTCTATTTTTCTATGCAAAACCCCAAAAATTATAAAAAAATATTTACTCAAAATATTTGACCCATATCAGTCATTATAAGCAAAATTTCAATACATGAACAACATAAATTACCTCATAATTTCTACACAAGTAGAACCTTCTTCCAACAATATTATTAGTCGAAGCCAACCATCTTGGTGCCACCACGCCATAATCACAGTAACGTAGACCTTCATATTCAAATTCAAGGGAACCATGTATTGCAAAGCGTGCTATTGCTGGCAATCGATAGGAAGATGTTGCTGAGACGCCAGATGATTGTCACACCTCGTCTCACGTAGCCCGAGATGGATGTTGAAAACCAACTATTCAGTAAACCATTTAATTTAATCAAATTAAGTTATAATTATAATTATATTAGCTAAAAGAATTAAAATACCTCCTAATAAAAGCTTGGTACATTCACGTAATGGAAAATAAAAATAAAATTTTCCTTGTAATTTGATGAGTTTATGAATAATAACTATAGTATAGGATAACTAACTAACATAGGAAATCACTTTTTTAAAACTAGATTGATGTTAATCTTAGCAAATTAAAACATAGTAGAATAAACATCATTAAATCAATATAAAACTCATTTCTACATAGTTATTTTACATAAAGCCTATCCACCATCATTTAACTACAAGATTTTTCATTTACAATACATATTGAAATAAGGTTAAGAAATAAAAAATACAAGGCTTCTCTGACAAGGATGTTGGCCAACCTTACTATCAAACTTCTATCTACACTCACTTAACTTAGGCCACCCTCTAACAAGCCCTGCTATCTAAAAAGTTTATAAAACATAGTAAAATGAGTACAAAATTACTCAGTGAATAGATATCTAAAGCAGAAAATAATTTGGTTAAACCAAACACAATAAATATCTCAAATCAGCATACTAAGGTAATTAAAATCAAATCATAATCCACTTGCAATATCAAAGCCATTATTGCCTTCAAACTTATACAAAACTCAACTGAATAAAACACATATTTTCAATCTTCAAAATAATCATTCACTTGTATTAACCATCCATACAATAAGCATTACAGTTTGGCCATAACATACAGGCCATCACAAGCATCACTTTCTAGGCACACTTGAAGGCTAACCATTCGACTACATTAGCACGGAACGACCCTTCTCCCTTCACCATCCTGCAATCAAATGCCCTATTGTTTATTGCGCAATAACAAACAATATAATTATCTCAATACATTTACATAACTCATATAGGGTGGTAATACACAAACCAAATGTCATTTTCACCAAATAATCAATCAAAACAACATTATCGTATTTATAGTTCAATAAACATTCAAAATCAAACAATCTTTATCATAGTTCAAATAAGTGAAATTAGGTTGAGTATGAGCTCATTTTAATCACCAAGTAACTAAAAATATCTCAATTCAGATCACAAAGCAAAGTGTATAGAAATAACACATTTAGTTCGTATACTTGAAACCTTTAAAGCTTGAAACTTAAACATGTGATTTAAGTAGCCAAGGCTGATTGAAACCATTTATAATGCATAAATTCAGGTCCATTAAAAACATTAAAAAGCTCATTTTATTGCTATTATGAAAGGTATTAAAGGGCTTGAATACCTACTCACAAAATAGCTTTCAAAACAAACATAACTCGATCACCGATTTGGTTCAATTTGCACCACTACTTTTTTTGCCTTTTCCAGCACCTAAAACATGAAATTTTATTTATAAATCATCAATATAATGATCCCACATACTTTTCTAACCATTTAGCTCCTAAATGATATGAATAAAATACAAAACAACTCAATTCCTCAAATCTGACCTATCAACTTAAAAAGGGCTATTTCAGGCCAAACTTAGAAAAATTTTCCAAACTTGTAAAGAATTAATTTGAAGCTAAAATTTGAATCAATCTTAGATTATATATATATATATATATTTCACTTAATTTAGACAACTATAGAGCGAGATATAGGCAACTGAACTCAACCAGGTCAATATACACGAACAGACTGAGCATTAAAATGTTTTCAATAATCATTCTTGCTTCCCGACTAATTCAGCTCAACCTTAAAGATACAAAATTTTAGAGGACTCTTTTAAGTTTCAATAGAATCAAAGAACACTCAATTTGAAGTTCTCTGGCTCAAATTATAATCAAAACACAGAGACTATTAAACTAGATGCTTAGAATCCGAGAACAGTAGCTTACAAGACCTAACTGAAATCAACCAAAATACTAAAATTACTTACCAATTGAATCACAACAGCCTTAGAGATGTTGATTACAGCCTAAAAAATTGTTTTGGATCTTCAAATTGCACTTGAAATGCAAGCTCAAACTTGGATAACCATGCAACCCTTTAAGTTCTCTCATTTTCTTTTTCTTTTCTTCTCTTTTCTTTCTTAAGAGTTTCTTCTTTTCTTTAGCCATATATGGCTGCTCACTAAAGGCCACGAATTTAAAGAAGAATCTAAAGTCTTTTAGGATAGATTTAAGTGTAAAATAACCTTTTTAGCCCTTAATGAAATGGCTTTGTCTCCTATTAATCCTTAAGCTTGTAATTGCTCACTCTAGGACAATTTTTGTTTCAATCAAGTCTAAATCATTCTAAACTTCTTAATTCTCACTCTTTACTTTATTTTTATTCCTAATCTCTTTTATTCTCATAATTTTACTCATTTTGACTGTCATCAAAATTCAAAAATTCTCACTCTATGATCGAGTACAAGTCACAGCTTAACTCGATACACTAGTCTAACTATATATAATAGCTTACACTTAAATTCAATCAATAAATGTGTAAATGCAAATGTAACTATAATTAGGATACGAATGTGACAATGATGATGACATTGCTCCTTGAAGTGAACTTCAGAAAAATGTTATTTAAGGAATTTGGAATTTAGGGATTTTTGTTTCTTCAATTTCGATTTTGGGGATTTAGGGTTTTAACATTCATTTTAGAATTTGGGGATTTATGCTTTCTTATTTGTATATTTAGTCATTTTTTATTAATTATTTTGTCGTGCAGGTGACGTGCTCCCATCATATGCCATTTGGTGTTAATTGGACGAGAAATTGAAAGTTTTGTCCATAATTGTCAAAAAAGTAAAAATTTAACTTTTTTGGCCATTCGCTTCAAGTTGAGGAGGCAATTTGACCTTTAGTTCATTTTTATTTTATTTCATTTTTTTTTTTTTTGCATTTTGACGTTAATTAAGGTGGACATGGAGGTAAAAATTTTTGGGTTTGGGGGGGCATTTTGGAGAAAAAAAATTAAAAAGTGAGGTATTTTAGAAAGAGGAGACTATTTTCAGGACATTTATGTAAAGATCCCCTTCTTTAATAAATCCAAACATTTAGTAATTTTTATGGTTACTTTATTTCTTAGAAAGTAAACTTTATTTTATTAATAATCACCATTGGATAACTTTATTTTGTTAATAATCATTATTGGATAATATAATACATTCTTATCTAATAGTAACAAAAGTAAAATGAAACAACAAATATAAAAAAAAAGCAAATAAAACTTATAATTTCCCATAAATTTAATTCGATTCAAAGACATAATTTAATTAAAAAACAAACAATAATTTAATTCGATTCAAAGACATAATTCTATTCAACCTCTCCCTCATCAAAGACAAAAAATTTAAATGCATACTCTTCGTTTTTTAAGAGGAAGGGGCTGAGCCTCTACTTGCTTAGGAGACGCAAATGGTGCGCCTTCATTCGGGCGATGAGAGTTAAGTAAGTTACTTGAGGATGGTTCATTTTCAACATAATTGTTGTAGTTGTCAAAACTGCCAACATGTTGTGGATCCGAGTGGGCAGAATTAGGCGCAATCGTGTCGACACCACTATTGTGTAGTAGTTGGACTCCACATTCCTTAATCATGGAAGAAGGTAACGGCTTGCCATAAGAATATTCAAAAGAGAATCTAAAGAATGCCTCGTCATAACAGGATATGCTGTCTCTTATTTGCTGCTTGTCTTTGAAGGAAAAATACTTATGGTACCACAGCACAACTTGTTCTCCCGGTGAGTCTGTTCTGTAATCATAAATACTGAAGGTTGCAGGTGTACAATCAAAGGAGTTTCCATCACGCTTGGACTTGAATTGGGTTTCCAACCGCATCCAATTAGAATTTCTTGTGTGATATCGACCGAATGCAAAAACAGCCCCCACTGCAAAACCCAAAAAGTTGTGCAACCAATTCGGAGGTAGTGCAATAGTAATTAAAAATCCTCTAGTTTGATGTCCAATCCATTTTGGTATATTATTTCCAGGAAATATAACAACAAATTGCCCGCCCAACTCATTCCTTTCCTGCATCATAAATTCAGTTGCATATTAATGGCCAGGGAGAGAAGAGAAAGAAAGAAAGAGAGAAAGTCCCTTGATGAGTTTTGGTGGTGTATGTGCCAAATGTAGAATTCTCCTTTGGGCATGTCTAAGAATGCTTCTGATTTCTTTCTGATTCAAACTTGTGCAATATGCAAATAGCAACTTTCCCCAGCATAGTCGGAGACCAATCAGAGAAACTGAAAGTATACTGAGTGATGTGCAATTTGATGCATATAAGGACAGTAATTTCGGTGGAAGATTTAGCAAAGATCGGAGCCTTGTGCAATGGGTTGAGTCAAGTTTACGAAGGCTGGACATTCCTTGGGACACTTGAAGGTAAGCTCTCCAACTTACATCGAAACAAACGTGAAGATAGCAATGAGGGTAAAGTGTTCTCAAATTGCGATAATATATTGACATCTGGCCCTAATGCAAGACGTTGGAGATGTTCCAATTGGAAAAAAGCTTCAGGGAGATTTTTGAGCTTTTGCATCCATATAAATGCAACTCTGCTGGTCGAGAAAGAAACCGAATCGAGCAGGGTACTTCTTCAATTTCTGTATTGGCCAGAATTAAAGTTTCTGTTGTTGTTGGAACTTCAGGAAACTTGTTAACAGGGCAATAGGAGAGGCCAAGAAATCTCAGAGCTTTGGCACTTGGAACGCTTGTGATTTTGTAACAATTGGTCAAATCTAGTTTATAAAGCTTGTGGAGACAGCCAACAGCTGGACAAACCTTAACTAAGGCTACACACCCAAAACAGTCAATATTCTTGAGGTTTAACGCACCTGACAAGTTTGGGAATTCCACTAGTTGTCTACAATGACGGAGTTTGATATCTTTTAAATTTGGAAAATCCTGTTCAATTCAAAAAAAAAGAAGGAATTACCATCTTGGAACTCCACCATACGCTAGCAAAATGAATAAAAACCGGAACAAAAATAAATAAATACCTGCACTCCTTTCCAAAGTCTTTCAACACAACTACCAGATAAGTTGAGTTTGACCAGCTTCTCTTAAATTTGATGGGAGATGTTTCTCAGGATAAAATTGCCATTGGAGAAGTCTTAGCTCATTAGGAAGATATTTAAGACCCTCAGGGATGATCATGTTGTTAGGAACAAGCTCCACATCTTCAAAGCACAGTGCCTTATCTACATTATCATCCAAGTCATGGAATTTAAACAGCTTCATTCCATTCATATCAGCAAAAACTTTCAGCTGCAAGCACAAAACTTTTATTAATTTTGTCACGTCAAGACACATCCCTTCAATTGCTTCGCTACCCTGTCCAAAACAAAACAACAAAATTTGTCCAGCGCACTCAGTCTTTTTTTTTTCCTAAACCATCATATTGCTCAGCATACATAATCAAAGAGAAATCAACTTACAGTGTTTTTGGTTAAAACATGGTAGATTTCTTCAGGATTCCACAATCTGCTTCGTTGTCCTGCCTCCTCAGATTCTTGGCAAATAATTTGTCTACCAATTTCTTGCAACAAATCATGCATATCAACTTTGCCATTTGACATGATAATTAAAGATTTATCATGAAGCCTTCTTAACCCAATTAAAGTAGATGACCCGCAAGCATCTAATAAATCTACTATGTGGGATATGGGCTCTCCTTTAAACATGAAAGCTTATGTTAAGAAATATTTGGTGGTCATGACAATCAAGCCCCCCATAACTTATTTTCAACATGTCTTGTATCTTCTTATCAGGAACTCTTTCAAGCTTTCTCAACTCACTTCTCCATCCTTCTTTGCTCTTGCCATAAAGAAATAAACCCAACACTTTGAGAGCTAAGGGGTTGCCTCCAGCATAACTTACAACTTTCTTTGATATTTCCATGTGACCTCTTTCAGGACGATTTTCTTTAAATGCACATAAACTTCAAAAATGAAGAGCTTCCTGATCAGCTAGTGCTTCAACCTCATATATCCAATCAGCTCTATTTTGAAACACACTTTTGTCTCTGCTTGTAATGATGATTCTACTTCCTTCACCAAACCCATTGTGCTCTCCAGCCAAGAACTCTATCTGTTCATAATCATCTACATTATCAAGAACAATGAGAAGTTTTTTGTACCGGAAAGGTCTCATCCCAGACATTAATCTTGAACTAGCAATCCCTTCATTTAGTAATTGAACAAGAAGTTCATCTCGTAATTATTGAGGTAGACTGTGATCCCGAACATTTCAAGAAAGCAGCTACCTTTAAATTGAGAAGCATACTTTTTGTAAACAACTTCAGAAATAGTTGTTTTACCGATGCCGCCCATTCCCCATATTCCAATTATTCGAACGTCATTCAACCCTATGCACAGTAATGATTCAACCTAAGAAATACTTCAACAAACTCAGACTCAGGCCTGTTCAAAAATTAGAGGGACTTAGAAAAAAAAACATCCTCCATAACTTGAAATAGTCTTCTCTCCTATTATTTATTTAGTTCAAATATACCTCAAAATTGCTAATTCTTCAGCTATATGATTAGCTGCAATTTTCTCTCATTTCAAAAACCTTCATCTGCTAAGATTTT
>CATIWM010236770.1:0-13264 GCA_949671775.1 Mallotus repandus
ATTGTTTCAAAATCTAAACGCTCTGTATATTCCAAGACTATTTGATCCGTGAAGATTTGGGAAAAATAGAAATTTTTATTATTAACAAGACAAAATTGTCTCAAAATGTCTAAAAATGACAAACAAACACTATCTAGGAAAAAATCCTAGCTAAAAATTGCAAAAAGACAAAAAAAAAACCCACAAAAATAAATGTAAAAGCTCAAAATAAAATTTGAAGCCCTAAAGGATGAATTTTGGGCCTGAAGCTATTATGTTACAAATGTTGCTGTAACACCACTAGTAGGTCTCTGAGTCAGCTTCGTTTTGATATATTATGGGCCCCACAATTCAATCAGACCTGCAAGTTAGACCCTTCAGAACCTGTATTGCGTAATCGTTTCAAAATCCAAACACTCTATATATTTCAGGGCTGTCTGTTCCATGAATATTTGGGGAAAATAGAAATTTTTATTATTAACTCAACAAAACTCTCTCAAAACATCTAAAAATGACAAACAAGCATTGTCTAGGAAATAACCCTAGCTGAGAATTGCAAAAATCCAAAAAAAAACCCACAAAATAAACATAAAAGCTCAAACTAAAATTTTAAGCCCTAAACGATGGATTTTGGGTCTGAAGTTGTTGTGTTACGATTGTAGCTGTAACACCACTCATAGGTCTCTGGGTCAGCTTTGTTTTGATATACTATAGGGCCCGCAATTCAATCAGACCTGAAAGTTAGGCCCTTGTGAACCCGCATTGCACAATCGTTTCAAAATTCAAACGCTCTATATATTCCAGACCTATCTGGTCCGTGAATATTTGGGGAAAATAAAAAAATTTTTTATTAACTCAACATTACTATCTTAAAACATCTAAAAATAACAAAAAAACATTGTTTAGGAAAAAACCATAGCTGAAAATTGCAAAAAGACAAAAAAATTCCCAAAATAAATATAAAAGCTCAAACTAAAATTTGAAGCCCTAAACGATAGATTTTGGGCCTGAATATGTTGTGTTATAGCTGTAGCTGTAACACCACTCATAGGTCTATAATTCAGCCTCGTTTTGATATATTATAGGCCCCGCATTTCAATCGAACCTAAAAGTTAGACCCTTCAGAACCCGCATTGTTTAATCGTTAAGAAATCCAAATGCTCTATTTATTCCAGGGCTTTCCAGTCCGTGAATTTTTGGGGACAATAGAAATTTTTATTGTTAACTCAACAAAACTTTCTCAAAACATCTAAAAATCACAAACAAACACTGTCTAGGAAAAAACTATAGCTAAAAATTGAAAAAAGATAAAAAAAAAACCCTCAAAATAGAGATAAAAGCTCAAACTAAAATTTAAAGCCATAAACGATAGATGTTGAGCCTGAAGCTGTTGTGTTATGACTGTAGCGGTAATACCACTAGTAGGTATCTAAGTCAGCTTTATTTTGATATATTATAGGCCCCGCAGTTCAATCAGACCTAAAAGTTAGACCCTTCAAAACTCGCATTACGCAATCGTTTCAAAATCCAAATGCTCTATATAATCTAGGGCTGTATGGTCCGTGAATATTTGGTGGAACATAAAAATTTTTATTATTAACTCAACAAAACTATCTCAAAACATCTTAAAATGACAACCAAACATTGTCTAGGAAAAAACCCTAGCCGAAAATTGCAAAGAGACAAAAATAAACCCCCAAAATAAACATAAAAGCTCAAACTAAAATTTGAAACCCTAAACGATGGATTTTGGGCCTAAAGCTATTGTGTTATAGCTGTTGCCATAACACCACTCATAGGTCTCTGAATCAGCATCGTTTTGATATATTATAGGCCCCGCAGTTCAATCGGACATAAAAGTTAGGCCCTTTAGAACCCGCATTGCGCAATCGTTTTAAAATCCAAATGCTCTATATATTCCAGGGCTGTCTAGTCCGTGAATATTTAGGAAAAATAGAAATTTTTATTATTAACTCAACAAAACTGTCTCAAAACATCTAAATATCACAAACAAACATTGTCTAGGAAAAACTCCTAGCTGAAAATTGCAAAAAGACAAAAAAAAACCCACAAAATAAACGTAAAAGCTCAAACTAAAATTTGAAGCCCTAAACGATGGATTTTGGGCATGAAGCTATTGTGTTATAAATGTAGCTATAACACCACTCGTATGTCTCTGAGTCAGCTTTGTTTTGATATATTATGGGCCCCACAGTTCAATCGGACCTGAAAGTTAAACCCTTCAGAACCTGCATTGCACAATCGTTTCAAAATCCAAACACTCCATATATTCCAGGAGGTCTGTTCCGTGAATATTTGGGAAAAATAGAAATTTTTATTATTAACTCAACAAAACTATCTCAAAACATCTAAAATGATAAACAAACATTGTCTAGGAAAAAACCCTAGCCGAAAATTGTAAAAATACTAAAATAAACCCCTAAAACAAACATAAAAGCTCAAACTAAAATTTGAAACCCTAAACGATGGATTTTGGGCCTAAAGTTGTTGTGTTACGGCTGTTGCCATAACAAAACTCATAGGGCTTTGAATCAGCTTTATTTTGATATATTATGGGCCCCGCAGTTCAATCGGACATAAAAGTTAGGCCCTTCAGAACCCGCATTGCATAATTGTTTCAAAATCCAAACCCTCTATATATTCTAGGGTTGTCTGGTCCGTGAATGTTTAGGGAAAATAGAAATTTTTATTATTAACTCAACAAAACTATCTCAAAATATCTAAAAATGATAAACAAACACTGTTTAGTAAAAAACCTTAGCTGAAAATTTCAAAAAGACAAAAAAAAACCACAAAATAAACGTATAATCTCAAACTAAAATTTGAAGCCCTAAATTATGGATTTTGGGCCTGAAGCCATTGTGTTACAAATGTTGTTGTAACACCACTCGTAGGTCTCTGAGTTAGCTTTGTTTTGATATATTATGGGCTCCACAGTTCAATCGGACCTGAAAGTTATACCCTTCAGAACCTGCATTGCGCAATCGTTTCAAAATCCAAACACTCTATATATTCCAAGGCTGTCTGTTCCGTGAATATTTGGGGAAGATAGAAATTTTTATTTTTAACTCAACAAAAGTTTGATAGTTTCTGTTTGCCTAGCAAACAACTGAGCACCATTGGTAATTACGAAAGTTATTTTTTTTATTTTCTTTAAATTTTTTTTTGGTTTATTTTTGGTTTCCGATTCATTTTTTGTATCCATTTTGTTTATTTTTGGCTTTCGATTCATTTGTTTCTGTTTTAGTTTTTTTGGTTTTGAAGAATATATATGAGATTTTTAATTTTATCCTGCAATATTATGTATTTATTACGTAACATATATAAGAGGTGATTGCTTCAAAACATGTCCACACAAGCACAAAGAATTTTTTTAAAAAAGATCTAGTACAAAGGTGCATTGTCAAAAGTGATTTAACTTGTATCGATCACGAATCAATAGTAAAGTAATCCAAAGATGCAATAACAAAACAAGTGAACCATAAAAACTTGTCATTTCTTAACTTGTACTTTCTTTATACTGTTATATTTCTATTCATCCATTTTTACAGCAACTGCACAAGGAAAACGATGATCAACAACATACAATCAAGTGAAGCAGCAAAATCTATTGTATAAAGATAGAAAAAATGAACAAAAATAATCAATATCCAACAAAATTAAAGAAGCCCTTTTTTTTTCTTTCCTCACTTTTCTCTTCCTCCATTTTTCCACCACTATAAGTTGGTAAGGTATTGCCAAAGCAAACATGAATATTGTTATTAAGAAGAATCCAATAAATTGAATTGCAAATCTTCTAATTTTATTGATTTATGCAACTAATTTTGCCTTGAAATCCTACCAAGCCTAAGCACTAAGTTTTTGACAACATTCGAGGCAGCAAGCTCTGCATTGCCTACCATCAATGGTGCAGGTTAAAGAAATAAAAAAAATATGTCTTAACCAATCAAAGTTGTTTGGCAAGTGCAACTAATTCTGAAATTAAGCAACACAGGGCAAATTAATATTTTATTATTATTATTATTATTATTATTATTATTATTATTATTATTATTATTATTATTATTATTAAAATAAAAAAAAGACAGAATAAAAAAAATTTCGGGACATTTTTTTTCCTTTTCTTCTTCTTCTTCTTCCTTTCTTTCTCTCGGCCGAACGACAGACCACCACTGCCACTACCTCGCCGATGTCGCAGCCACTGCGCAACCACCACCTTGAGCTTGCTTTCCGGCCAGTGCCGCCTCATTCCTCCCTTTCCTGTTCTAGGTTGGTTTTGGCCGATTCTCCTCTTCCTTTGCCGTCGATGATTCTGGCATCTCCAGCCAGCGAAGTTGGGCTCAATCTCTTCGTCTTCCTCTAAACTTCTCAATTCCTTAATTTATTTAAGCAAAATAACTTAGGTAACTACCTTGAATTTAGATAATTCAATTATATGTTTTTGGGTTAATTTGTTAGTTTAAGCTTGATAATGATTTTATTAGGAATAGATGCTTTAGGATTATTTGATGTTGAGGTTGTAAGCTATCCATTGATAATTTTTATTTATTATTCTGAAATTATTTTCGAAAATGCACTATTCCGAGCTCGGAGTTACTGTTCCGGTCTCGGGGAGATTATATTTTTAATAAATTCTACCAATTATTTTGAGCAAATTTTGTAAAGAAAGTTTATTAAAGTTATGAATATAATTTTTATTATAAATTTTTGAATGTTTATGTGAAAAATGTATTGTTGGAAAAATTAGTATAAATTAGTAATTTTTATATTTTAGTTGAAATTGTTGTTAATTAATATGTTTTAGACAGTATTTGAGTAATAAATAGTATAAAAATAAATTTTATAAATTATTTCTTATTTTTAGCTAATTATTAGTAATTTTTGAATAAAATACATGAATAATAAGTTTATTTATTATTTTAAGTCTAAATGAGTTATTTGCTAACTTTATAATGTATTTAAGTAATTTAAATGGTTATTTGCAATAAATATTAATTTAATTGTAAGATTTGAATTATATATGTTTATTAACGAAAATTTAAGTATAAGCTAGAATTTTACTATTTATTTGAAAATAAATATATTTTATGTTTCATTGTGGAAATAAATTTAATTATGGTATTTAAATGAGATTTTATAATTTTGATAATTTATTGAAAATTATATTATTGTATTGGTTGTTGTGAAATTAGTTTTTGGTTGGGTATTTAATGTAGTTTGGGGGCCCAACTTGAGATTTAGTGTTGTGAGAATATTCGAAGTGTGTTTTTATGCAGGAACAACTCTACTTTTAGTAGAGAGATGTCTGTTTTACAAAGGAGACTCTGCCAAATTTTTGGTATATTTCTCGTAAAGTGTGACATCGACCTGTGTCGAAATTCTAGTTTTAAATGAGTTGTGTCTTAGATCGAGTCAGTTTCATCATTCCTTTAGTTTTCATAACTCCAAGAATTTTCATGAATTTATTTATTTTATTTTACGAGCATATTTTAAATAAATATTTTTTATTTTAGAGAACTCCGAGGCACGAGTTGTAACACTAGGACAACAAAGAACGCGTCACCCGGCATGCTCAACCTATGAGTTAATTTTATAAGATGTGTGTTGTATGTGTTTCAGTGTATTTTCTAGCACTTAAAAACAAAGCATGTTTAAAAGAAAAACTATTCGTTATGTTTTATTTATTGATTTAATTGTTTATTTATTCATTATTTAATGATTTATTTATTTTATTTTATTATTTATAATTCGAATTGATTTGGAGATAATGGTAGAACATGCTACCTAGTGGGTATCATTAGGACCACGTGCGCATAGGTAATATCTCAATATGTGATTAAAATGTGAATGGTTAGAGTTCGGTAGAGCTCGTGCTCTCGGGTCAGTGAAAAGAAAAAAAAAGGGATGTAACTTGATTAAGCTTGCTCTCGGGACATCAATATGGAATAAGTGAAATGACTGTGGTAGTAACTCAGTTGATGCTTGCTCTCAGGACAACAATCACTTGGATTAAGAGAGCCGAAAGGCTAGTAGAATAATGGTTTAGGTGTTCTACCAGGTTTTCCACCAAAATAATTATTTTCAATATTTTTATATGAGGATTTCATATTAAATTGATTCAAGAAGTTTTAAAGAGATTTTATATAAATATTATCGAGAAAAGTAAATGATTTTAATAATTATAATTATTTTACTTTATATTTTTTTAAAAAGGGTTTTAACAAATGGTTTTAAAACCAGCATGCATTTTATAAAATTGATTCACTCAGTGAGGTCTGATTCCCCTCAACTTATTTTTTTCAAGACCTCACAGTCTGTCTTCTAGTATCCCCACGTTGCGGCGAGTTTGTTCTTCATCAACTGCATTATGTATGTTAATTTAATTTGTATACTGTGTAACTGAAATCTAGACACCGCAATAGTAAATTCAATTATGTATTACCTGACTTGAAATATTGTATTTAAAGAATATTGTTTTATGCTTTTAATATCATGCCTTTGTTATAATTTATTGTTAAGTGTCATATTTTATTCCGCGAAAAAATTTTAAGGCTTGCTATAGGTTTCAGTTACTTTATGAATTCCCATTCCCTAGTGTCAGTCACGTACCTTCGATTCAGGTCGTGACAGCTAAAACCATTAAAAAAAAAGATGTTTCATCTATGATATGAACAATATCTTCTTCCATTCATCCAAGCACCTCTACAATCATCAACTAGTAAAACAAAAGAAAAAAGAAATTGAAACTAATCACCAAAATATAATAATGATACTGATCAAAGAAATAGATAAAGAAAGAAAATTAAATTAATGTAATTAAATCAAAATGAAGAGAAAGAAATCGCAAATTCTGAGGCAAAACAAGAAAAGGTTTTTTTTTTTTGAAATTGAAAACTTCAAGAAAGACAGAAGATTATTAGGTTTTGAGAGGAGGAGGGTTCTTTTTGTCTTTTATCAAATTTTCTGGATCAATCGCCATTTTTGTTCCTTTTAATTACCGATAATTGCTTATTTTAGATGCTTTTGTGTAGCTGAAAAACAAAAGGAAAAAAAAGGTCGAATACAAGTCTATGAATGAAGCTCTTGGCTTTTTATTTGAACACTCACATGAAATTAACAAATCCAAACTCACCCAACGTATCAAAGAAAATGAAGAAATCCAAACTCACATGAAGCTCTTAGATTTTTTATTTTTTTTATGCTCTTTCAAAGTAGAAAGTTGCAAAGAAAAAGAAAGAAAAAGAAAAATGAAGAAGAAGAAGATGTAGAAGAGGAAGAGGACGCGGGTGCATTCGCGTAATTATTTTACCGTCGTGGGGCACGCATGTAATAAATAAAAACTTGGGGTATTTTAGTTGTTGAGGTGACTTTTTGGGGCATTTATGAAAAAATTCCTTATTTTTTTATAATATCACCATCTCCCTTATATTTTTTTAATGGCCGCTTTTGTAGTAGGCCCACTGTTGCATTCAAAACCAGCAAGCGCACGGATCGTGATTGCAGTATAAAGAGTTATGATTCTCACGACGATTGTATATCAATTACCAATATTTTTACTTACAATCTTAGCTAGCAAATTAAATAAAAGTGAAATAAGAATTAAATAAACTCAACAATCTAAATTAAAATCAAATGATTAAAGATTAGAGCCTAGGTCTAGCTTCACTATTCCAATCTGATCATGAACACAAATTAATAGAAAAACATTGATTTCAGTTAAGGTCAATCGTTCTAAATTACCTAAAGACTCTCTTGGGGTCAATTAAGCATGCAAAGATTAAATTTTATCCTACTCTCGTGGTTAAGAAGTTAATCAAAACTCATTAAGTTCCTTAACAATTGATTTACCACTATAGACCCCTATCTACAGTCATAGTTCCCTGAAGAGCTCACCTACTTTCGTGGTCAAGTGATCTAAGTCCTATGAGTTTTAAGCTAATGAATTCTCCTAACTCTCATTGGTTAATTTACCTATAAACATGCAATCAAACATGCCTGGAATGATAACAAGACATTAAGCTCAACACATAGAATTAACTGAAAATCAAATTAATAAAAGACTTGTGTTCAATCACATCATAGAATAGCTACTCCTAACCTAAACCCTAAAATAAAGTTTAGCCAAACATGGATTTAAAAAGAATTACAAACATAAAATATATAACAAGAGAATGAAGAAAAAGAATAGATAAAACTCGTTTAAGCGCCGCTTCAATCTTCAAACCCTTGTTCCCTTGTTAAGCTCTTGTTTATGGTTTTTAGAATGCGGAATAAATCCCCTTTCCATCTCTTTTTATCCCTTATATATAGTCATAATTCATCCTTGCTTGAATTAGAATAAATTTAGGTCTTCAAAAATCCAATCATAACCAAATTAGGATAATTTTCCCACTTTGTGCAGGTAAGATGACTTTCATAAAAATTTATCCCATTAACATGAATGAATTAGCTCTTCAAGTCCTCATCAAAGTTGTATCATTTTCTTTTATCTTCTTGGAACACTTTGAATCACCTAAATCTGAGTTCTTTAAAAAAAGTTATTCCTAAAACACTCAGACATGCTCCAATCCAAAATCATGCAGGAGATGCGTAACAGTCATGCAATAACATGTAACGGTTGTTACACTCTTTCTTTTGAAAATCCTTCAACTCAAGCACTCCGTAACGGCCATGCAATAACAGGTAACAGCCATTGCACTCTCCTGGATATTTTTTTTTTGCTAAATTAAGCTCCGAGTCACGCCATATTGCATTCCATTCGAACTCCAAGTTTCTAAACCTTAAAAGACATGGAAAAACACATTTCTAAAATCCACATAGAACTTATTCTAATACTACTTAAAAACTTTAATTAACCTTAACTTTATATGCATAATGCAAACCTAAGTAAATTACTATGAAATATGACCTAATTTACATATAATGCAACATATTAACTTATAATCCTAAATTAACATATTTTAACTATAATTTACTAAATGATCACACTATATAAAGTAAAACTAATGAAATATTAACTATATTAATGCATAAAATATGAACTTATCAGATTATAAATTTTTGCTTCCGCTGGGCAACCCCAAATATGCAGGTGTCATAAACTAGGTTTCCTTCCAGTCCACAATTCGAAAGGAGTTTTGAATTACCTTACTAAGAACCCTATTTAATAAATATGTTGTGGTTTTAAGTGCATACATCCACAACGATTTGGGTAAAGATGAGTTACTCATCATACTCCTAACCATATCCATTAAATTTTGATTATGCCTTTTTGCTACACCATTTTGTTGAGGTGTACCTGGCACAGCATACTGTGCACATATGCCATGACTTTCGAGGAGTTTTGCAAATGGACTAGGACACTATCTAGACTCATCATATTTTCTATAATGTTCACCACCTCTATCAAATCTTACAGTTTTTACCTTTTTATCTAATTGCCTCTCAACCTCCTTTATGTATGCCTCTAAAGCATTGACTGACTAAGATTTTTCATGAAGCAAATAGATATAACCATACCATGAAAAATCATCAATAAAGATAATAAAATATCTTTCTCCATTAATAGCTGGAGTGTCAAAAGGTCCACAAATGTCAATGTGTATAATTTCAAGAAGCTAAGTGCTTCTTGTGGCTCTTTTCTTGGAATGTTTGGTTTGCTTACCCTTAATATAATCCACACAAATCCCGAGATTAGTAAAATCTAAATTTGGAAGAATTTCATTATTTACTAATCTATGTAACCTTTCTTTGGATATATGACCTAAACATTTATGCCACAAGTAAGCAGAATTTTCATTCATCATGTTATGTTTACGTTCGATACTGCTATTCATAGTAAGCAAGGATTCATCAAAAATATTATCAAGTTTTAGTTTGTATAAACCATTAATAAGAAAACTAGAACCTATAAATATAGAATTCTTAAACAAACTAAAACTATTAGATCCAAATTTTCCATTAAACCCACATACATCTAGTCTGGAAACTGAAATAAAGGTTCTACTAATTGAAGGTACATAAAGTCTCGGATAAGTATAATTGATAGCCACTATCTAAGATTAAATGGTAAGTTCCAATGCCTTCAATCGGTGCCTTCATGCGATTTCCCATAAAAAGAAAATCACTTGTTGGGTTTATAGTTCGGATCATAATGAATCTCCGCATCATATTAGCCACATGAGTAGTAGCACTAGAATCAAGTCACCAAGTATTACTAGGAACTTTAGCTAATTTTGATTTGAAAATTGGAGAAGCATAATGAAAGATACCTTTCTTTTCGAACCAAGCCTTGCGTTTTAAGCAATCTTTCTGATAGTGTCTTTTTTTCTTACAAAAGTGACATCTATCAATCTTTCGTTCCTTCTCTTCTGCCTAAAAAGCATTAGCAGGCCTTTTAGTTTTCTTAAACTTATTAACTTTCACTTTCATTCTTTTTTCAGCTCCTTGACCCACAAGATTAATAGTGTGATTCCCTTGATTCTTTAATCTTGTTTCCTCCTGAACAAGCCTACCAGCCAATTCATTGACATCCCACTTATCCTTTATAGTGTTATAGTTAATTTGAAAAGGCCCGTATTTAAGAGGAAGTGAGTTCAACATAAATTGCACTAAGAAGGAATCCTCCACTGCCAATCCTAAGGACTTCAATCTTGTTGTGATATTAGTCATCTCGATGATATGATCTTGCATGCCCTTTGACCTATCATACTTCATGGTCGCGAACTTTGCCATTAATGTACTAACGAGAGACTTGTCAGCAAAACGAAAACGTTCTTCCACAAACGCAAAAAATTCTTTAGCACTTTCTATTTATGGAATGGTAGACTTAATGTTGTTGGCAATTGTCATTCGCAAAAACTTTAGGCATAATCTATTACTGCATTCCCATGCCTTAAAGTGCAACTTCTCAGCCTACTTGAATCAATAATAGTAGCAGGTTTATCTTCCAATAATGCTAAGTTTAGATCCAAAGAGTCTAAATGGAAATCAACTCGCTCATGTCATTCAGAGAAGTTTGTACCATTAAATACAGTAACAGATGAAGCATGTGAATAAATTGCAACAGCTGCAAAATATAACATAATGCTCACAATTAATATAGATTCGAAAAAACAATAAAGTAGTTCTCCTTTTGGTAGATACTACAACATACTTCAAATGTCATGTAAATAAACATAATGATTAATCATCATATTTTAATTAAACACATCTAAAATCTTTGGATAATCAAACATATTCAACCAAAATATAATAATACACCCCAATAATGTTTAACAATTATAGAATAACAATTTACCTTTAGATAAACTCTTAAATTCTATTAATTGTCAAATGATAATTTTTTATCATTCTTGGTATTTCATCAATAACATAATTTATACATGTAATAACACATTATAGTTTAAGTCACTTTGACAACTATAAACTATAACAATAAATACATATATTTTATTAATAATAAAATATGACAAACATAAACTTATAATAGTGCCATTCTCATTTAAACATAATAATTATGAAAAAAAATAACCTAATTTTATTAGTTGTTCGTAACTTTATATATTTATTTTACTATTATTATTTTAATTGAAAAAAAACGTAATGAAATATGACAAAATAATATTGTCACCATCATTATCATCATCATCATTATTCATTAGCATTACAATTTCGTTTCCCTTTTGTGCATGGATATGCAGAATATGGATCCATAATTTGAAAATTAAAACCTCATCGATTCAATGATCATGCACATAACAATTTCTATTAACGGACCAAACAATTAATACATTATCTTAATGAAACTTAAACTAACAGGCTTAATTATCATAATTCTATTCACATTATTCAATGAAAAATTAAAATTAATCAAATAATTTATGTCTATTATGTATAGAAAATATTTGGTCTTTCAACATATGCTGATAGCACTTGTTAGATTTTCTTGCTAATAAGATATCATAAACATAAACTCTAAAAATCTTTAAAATTAAATATTTTGATCATACAATTAAATAAATAGGATAAAAAACTTATTTGAATTTGTATTAGAATTTATACTTAAAGTCATAGATGGAAAATTAGTTTGTTTCTTTTGTCCTTTAATCTTCATCACAGCCTATAAACGAAATTGGTGTTGTGTTTCAGTGGAAAAGAAATGACTAATTTCATTATATATTTATAAATTTTTTTATTTAATCTAATAAATCCATCATGTAATTCTAAAATCAATACATGAAATTAATTTATATAATTTTAATTTAATTAAAATTAATATTTTACTTTAATTAATTTTAATTAAATCACTATATTTGCTTATTTTAGACTAACAGTTTGAACATCAACTGTAGGTTGAGTTTGCGTTATTGTTAAGCTTTAAACGAGATGTCACATCTACATTCATGATTCAGTGTAATACTTTTCCAAGCTGTGCATAGTTTTCCGTAATCTACTTTTATTCATAGCTTGGCCCGATGGTCAATTGCCGCTACTGATATTGCAGAATATTGGATTGGAGACCCCGCACCTTTTTTGTTGGTGATCACCCTCTTATAATGGTGTATGACAAAAAAAATTTCAATTACTAAAAGTGAATTTTTTTTTATTAATAAGAATGTGATATAATTAAAGTATTGATAGACTGCAAGATATCTTTAAAATAAGTTACTATTTGACTACTCGTTTACTGGTGAGAAAAAAAAATTTATACTAAACTTATCTCTTATTTGATTCAATTTTATTAATCCCTTACATGATTCAATTTCACTAAAAATTTTATTTACTTTTAAATATATTTTAAATTTATTTGTAAATGAATTGTTATTAAACGAATATTTTAGGAAAGGAATTCACTTAGAAATTTTAAAAATTTTGTTTAGTAATAAAAAAAATTACAAAATTAAAAAATTGAAATTGAAAATAAAATTTATAAAATTATTATTTAAATCAAATTTATTTACATAAATTTATAAATAAATTTCATAAAATTTTATGAAATCCATTTATATCAAACACACTCAAATTTTTGTGAATACTTTGGAGTTTGATCTGCACCAGGTTCAAAAGATTTTTTCTTAAAACATGTTCAGTAGTATTATCTCATGCTGATTGAAGATGTTCCACTGAACATTGCTCAAGTAAATAGTCATATGTCTGATTGCATTTATCGCCTGAAACTTGCCTTCAACAATACTATTGATATGAATCTTCCTCTTCTTGAACATGACAAGCTTCCTCCTCCAAGCATTATTTACTCAGAGAT
>CATIWM010236776.1:0-20585 GCA_949671775.1 Mallotus repandus
CACGAGGGAAGGGGTCAGATTTATCCCGACAAGAGTAAGAGTAACAATATGATTTATAATGCTACAACAACAGGTATAGTAAGCAAGATCATACGAAAAGAAAAAGGGGGTACAAAATAACCATAGTGGATGCATCAAAGGGAATATATATATATATATATATAATCAACATACAAATTTTCATTTTGCCACTATAGATTTCTTGAATTCACAATTTAGATTAATTTTACATATATTTGTTTTTAGCCTTAGACAATAGGAGGTTGGCAAATAGGTGATTGGATCAAAATCTTTGTGGGATGATATCTTTTGTGCTACTTGTCAATACCGTGCACTTGAGGGTTTATGCAACAAGTTTTTGGTGTCGTTGCCGGGGAATTTTGATCTAACATCATAATTGATTTGATTAAGGCACCAATTCTTTATATTTTTGTTTTAATTCCTTATTTCTTTTGTTTTGTAGATTTGAATTTCAGAGTATGCTCAATACTTAAAGATACAGGAAGGAACTGCTTTCATACATACTAAAGCTTACTAGATTTGAAAAAGAGAATTGTTGGCATTCTCGAGAGGGGTCAAGCACGATGGCTAATGAAGGCGAAAATAATGCTGATACAAGGGTCTTACAGGACACATTTGTGTTAGTGTGAGGAGGTACAAGGTAAAGCATCATAAGGCGAAACATTGAAGCCAATAATTTTGAGATTAAGCCAGCCTTGTTGCATATGATACATTCAAGTGTCCAATTTTATGATATACTGAATGAGGACTTAAATGACAACATAGAAAATTTTTTAGAAATTTGTGATACACTCAAATATAATAGTGTGTCAAGTGATGCACTTTGACTAGGGTTGTTCCTTTTCACTCTTAAGGACAAGGCTAGAGCATGGTTGAAGTCTCAACTGCCAGGTTCTTTCCCCAGTTGGGATTATTTGGCTAAAGCATATTTGGCTAAATATTTTTCACCATCCAAGAAAGCAAAGGTGGTAAAGGAACTAACTTCATTTTAGCAATTTAATAATGAGTCGTTAAGTGAAGCATAAGAGAGGTTCACAGATTTATAAAGGAGCTATCCACATCATGGACTACCCAAAGATGTGTTGATTAGAACATTTTATAATGGAGTCACAAGTTCCACAAGAGACACCATTGACACCAAAGTGGGTGGAATCTTGATAAGGAAAAAAATGGATAAAGCTGCACAACTTTTGGAAAGGATGACATATGATAACTGCTTATGGCCCTCTGAGCATGCTAATTTGCCAAAGTAGATGGGGAGGCTAGAACTTGACATAGTGATAGCCCTTCAAGCTTAAATAGTTGCACTCACAAAGCAACTTGGAAATCTAATTCACAAACCCAATTCAGCCCTTGCACAATTATCAGGCGAGTCTTATAATTTGTTGGGCTATTCTAATAATGGTTTTCGTGTTTGTGATGCAGGTGTGATGGGAGATGTCTATATAGATCAGGTGAATTATATTAGGAATTAAATTTAAGGAAAGCAAGCCACCAACCCATTCTCCAACACATATAATCTAGGGTGGCAAAAGTTTCAAAAAAATTTCATGGAGTGACAATAATAATGTGGTTGAACCAACCTTTCCCAACAATAATAATTTGCCAAGACAATAAGCACCCCTAGAATTTCAACATCCACAAAAAGATAGGATGGCTTTAGTGGAGAATAAGCTAGATAAATTATTGGATGCCATTACTAACAATTTAAGACAAATTATTGGATACAATTATTAACAAATTGTCTAGTCAAGAGGAACATCAAAAGAGGATGGAGGCTAAATTTGGTCAAATTGCAAAGAACCATTCCTCTTTAATCCATAACATTGAAGTTTAGTTAGGTCAACTTGCTAATGCAATGGTGATAAGAGTACAAGGTAACCTCTCGAGTACTATAGAGTCTAACCTAATGGAGTTGAAGGCTATCACTTTATGGAGTGGTAAGGAATTCAATCTCAAGTTGAGATTCCTAAGGAGGATGAGGAAAAGGAAGATGATCTGTATGTCATGGTTGAGGATGTGCTAAAAGAGAAGTAAGCAAATGAAAAGATAGAGCAAAAGGAGGCTCATAGTTTTTTACCTCTAGTCTATGCACAAAAAATTCCATTTCCTTAAGCAATTTTCTAAATTTTTAGAAATTTTTAAAAAGTTGAAATGCCTAATTATTTTAAATTTTTGAAGGACTTATTCACAAAGAAATGCAAATGGGACGATCATGAAATATTACCATTAATAGAGACATGTAGGTTGATTATCTCAAGGAAAAATTCCTACCAAATTGAAGGATCCAGGGAGTTTTACTATTCCATGCATTATTGATACTAATGAATTCCCTAGATGTTTATATGATTTAAGAGCCAGTATTAATTTAATGCCTCTTTTCATTTTCAAGAACTTAGGATTAGGAGATGTGAAGCCTACCAACATGTCATTAAAGCTGGCATACCATTCAATCAAGAAACCATATGGAGTGCTTGAAGATGTACTTGTTAAGGTAGAAAAGTTTATATTTCCTGTTGATTTTGTTGTTTTGGATTTTGAGCCAGATAGAACTTGTCCTTTAATTTTTGGTAGACCTTTCTTAAACACTAGTAAAGCTCTAATTGATATGCATGAGGGTAAGTTGACTTTGAGGGTAGGAGATAAGAAGGTTGATTTTCTTATGTCTAAACTGATAAAGTACCATTTAGAGGATAAGACATGCATGAAAATTGTTGCTATGGATGAGTGTGCAAAAAAAGTGAACTTTTTCTTTTAGGTGAGGGAGAGGATGAAAAGCAAATAGATGTGGAGTTAGGGAGTGGAAAAGAACAAGAGTGTACATTCATAAAGCCTGAACTTTTTAGTGAGAAGTGATAATCCCACACCTCTTTCCATTGAAAAACCACCTAAACTTGACATTAAGCCATTGCCAAGCCATTTGAGGTATGCATTTTTGAGAGATGACAACACACTACCCATTATCGTTTCAAATAATTGACCATTGAATAAGAGAAAAGGGTGTGCGAGGTGATGAAGAGTAAAGTTTGACCTTTAGGATGATAGGTATCTAATATAAAGGGAATTAGTCCCTCTATTGTCATGTATAAGATTTATATGGAGGAGGGGCATAAACCCACAACTGAGAGATAGAAAAGACTGAACCCAAATATAAAAGAAATAGTGAAAAAAGAGATAGTGAAACTTTTAGATGCAGACATAATTTATCCTATTTTTGATAGTGAGTGGGTGAGTCCAATTCAATATGTGCCTAAAAAGAGTGGGACGACAGTGGTAGAGAATGAGGAAGGAGAATTGATTTCAAAGAGGATAGTTGATGGGTAGCGAGTGTGTATTGAATTTAGGAAGTGAATAAGGCCACTAGGAAATATTAATGAATGTAATCCTTAATTTTCTTTTGAGTGATCGAATTTTATGATTTGATGTTTGAGAAAGATGTTTGTAAGTAGAACTAAATTTTGATCTTAGCTTTGATTTTTAGTTTTAACACATACTATGGTAGCTCTGTTAAAAAATAAGACTTGTTTTGAATATCTCTTATATTAAAGAGCTAAAATATCAATTTTAAATCTTTATATGCTCTAAAACTACTCCTATGCTCTAAATAGAGTGTGAGTATTCAAAGAACCCATTTGGTAGTATCCATGTTTAGTAGTGTGGGAACATCGAGGGATACTAAGAGTGGAAAGAATGGTAAGAGAGAAAAGAAAAAAGAAAAAAACAACAAAAGTATATAAATATATAGTGCTACCTTTTGTGTGTTAGATTATAGAGTTACTAAGGTTGCGACAAATATTCTATTTGCTTTATTTTTCTTGGATGTCAACTTATAAATTTTCAAGAATTCAACTAAAAAGTTTGTTCTCTATTTGATAATTCTTTTGTCTTTAACTTCAACTTATTAGTTTAGTTTGTAGTTATAAGTTTTGTATTAATTGGAGATTGTTATGGATGGTCGAGTAAAGTTTTTTAATGTGTTTAATTTGTTGTGTTGATCGATGTTCTTATGCATTTTGCTTGATGACAAGCAAAGATTTAAGTGTGGGGGTATTTGAAGAGAGTTAAATTTTGCATATTTTTAGCTCATTTATATTTGCTTTAAGGATTTATTTTATGAAAATATGAGTTGATTTGTTGGTTTTAGTGAATTATGAGTAGATAAGAGCTTAAAGTGCAATTTTAGAGTTTTTGTTGATTCGACCTCTACAATTCGATGAAGATTTTGATATCCTTGGAGATTTAGAATGAGAAAGAGGTATGGTAGAAATTTGAAATAAACATTGTAAGCTTTCATAATTGAGCTTATTGGTAAAAAATCTAAGTTAGTTTGTGTTTGAAAATCTTGAGTCAAAGTTAGTAGATACATTTTTTGTTATAGGTTGCATAGCTCATAGTATTTTATCAATATCTTGAGATATAAAGGTCTAATTAAGATGAATTATGATGCTATAGAAATATACTTTCTATAGCTATAACTTTTATGATGGGCTCAAGCTTGAATTATGTGTCTATTAGTGTGAAAAGTAGGTTACTAGTCATAACTAAAACTTGAATTGCTTGACACAACCATGTTTGAAGATGTGAAGATGGCAACAGTTAGGCATGGCCGCGTGCTTGAAGTCATATAGCCATGCCTAATGTGAAGAATAGTGGATTGTAGAGAAGCCAACTAGACATGGTTGTATGCTAAAATACACACGACCATATACCCAAAAACTATTTTTAAAGGAAATTACTTTTAGGGTAACTTGAAGGGGCTATTTAAAGGCTGTTTTTAGACATATTTTGGGAAAAGAACATCGCTAAAAAAACCCCCTAGAAATCAGAGAAAAACAAACTCTTGGAGGCACAAGCAACCCTAGAAGATTGAATGATCAAGAAAGTAAAAATTGAAGATTAAATATTCAAGATTAATAATATTTATTTCATTCTTATTCTCTTTCTTATACTTTTTATTCTGGGTTTTTCTTGTAAATTCTTAAGGATTAATAATAATATGTTAGGCTAAAGTTTTCTTTGTTAGGGATTAGTAATCCAAACATATCTAAGTTTTCAAATTAATATATTGATTAGTTGTTGCATATTGTGTTTATTAATTTTAATGTTTGTTATAGTTTGAACACAAATAACATGTTTTTGATTGGAATTATGCATTGAGAAATGGTAATTCTAATAGACCAATAAACACAAGTTTAACTTAGCACAAAATTAAAAATAAGATAATTGTGAATTTAAATTAATTGATTCTTGAGAAAGATTGATTAAAGCTTTAGGAAAACTCAGGATATGCATAGCTAATTAAGTAGTAAATTTGGATACGTTAGTGATTGTGAGGTGATTTAATTCCTATCAAGTGAATTTTATTGAATTATTTCTTTAAGTTTTTGAAGTATATTTCCTGAATTCACAATTTAGATTAATTTTACACACATTTATTTTTAGTTTTAGACAATAAGAGGTTGGTAAATAGGTGATTAAATCAAAATATTTGTGGGATAATATCTTTTGTACTACTTGTCGATACTGTGCACTTGTGGGCTTATGCAACAATGATCAGGATCAAGATGTTTAACTTGTATTTATTTTTGTGATTGTGTTTCATGCTATTTCTTGTTTGATTACTAAATTTATGTGTGGATGTGTTGATCTTTGATTCTTTTATAATCTTGTGACTACTTGTATTTAGATCTTTATATGTTGATGAGATCATCCATTGATATTAATTATTTTTTTTCTTGATGATAGTTTTGGGTTTGATTATGAGTAGTATTTATGACCTATGTTTAATGTGTGATTCTTTAAGCTAATGATTACAAACCTTTATTGATTACATGTATTTCCTTTATTGATTATGCCTCTTTTAATCTTTATTGCCTATTACCTCTTTTTTTGCCATTTAATATCTATTTGTTGAACATTTGAATGATCAACTATTAACTCACTCTAATTTTGACTTTAACAAGCAATTTTAAGACACTAATGATTTTGTTTAAGTGCAATGTTTATAAGCTAGAAATAAAGTCACTTTCAAATAAAGAAGATACAAGATTGAAATAAAAGAACATCGAAGAGCTTAATTGAAGTTAAAAAGATCCACTACAAATGCTTCCTAATGTATAATAATCATCTCAAAAGAAAAGGACATCATACAAAGAAAAAAATAAGATAACTCCTCAAGGTCAACAACCAATCACGATCTTGAGGAGCGTAGCCCTAAAACAATTACATGACAACCCTTCACAAGTCAAGTAGGCCTGAGCTACTCATAATTTCCGCTCAGGGTGTGAGAAGGTTGCTGACAATCATAAGCACGCCCTCATAATCCTAGGCCATTCTTGATAAGGTTCTAATGGCTATATGCAGTCTCAACGACTACTTGCCGCTAATAATTCTAAGTAGACTAAATCCTACAAAATGCTGAATTTGCATTTAATAATGATAAGAAGGTAGAGGGTGAATTTAATGGCTTTTAATAGCTATTTTCACTCTATAGCTATAAAATCAAGTCCCATAACATCATGTAAGAAGTTAGACAAGCTGATTGAGCTTATTGAATTCTTAGAAAAATTTTTGAGCAATTTTCAATTCTTCAAAAATCTTCATTATTCTTAAGTGTGGGTTGAGTTCTATATTAGCTCTCTTCTTCATCTTCTCTCTTAGGAAGAAAAAGGGACGTGAGGAGTTAATGCTAGAAAGTTTGGTTCATGTGTAAGCCACAAAACACTTAAGATCGTTGTTTGGTTAGAGCTTAGCTTAGAAAAGCTCCTTATTTTGTAAAAGTTAGAGTTGAGCCTTAAAACTCTTATAAACTCAATCTTGATTAATAATATTAGTGTGGGTGTTGAAAATCCTAACTTGGGATAAGTTAGGCAGAGACATAGATTCAATTTGTTAATCGAACTCCTTAAATTCTTGAGTTCTTGAATCCCTTTCTCACCTTATTGCTAAAATCTTCTTTTAGTTTTTAGTTAATCTTTAATCTTCCTAAAAAATTTTTATTTTCCTTATTCACACTCCTCCAGGGCCCTTTTCATTTAGTATTAGAGATTAACTTCTTAGAACTTCATTGCAAAAAGATAAGATCATGGGGAGTGAAACCATAAACCTCTCTTCTTTAAAACCTTTCTTTAATGGTGGAGACTACCCACATTAAAAATTCAAAATGGATCTTTGGGATGTAATCTTGGATGGTTGGGAAGTTCCAAAAGCCAAAGTTGATAATGTTGAAATCTCCATTGATAAAATTCAATGAACTCAAGAGTAAAAAGATATAAATTATAAGAATAATAAGGCCATGACTATTCTACTTGCCTTAATGCCTATAGAAGAAGGAGGCAAGGTTCAATATTGTCAATCCGTAAAGGAGATATGGGAGACCCTTGAATATCATTATGAAGGAAATATGCAAGTAAGGACTAAGAAGGTTTTACTCCATGTTTATGAGTATGAAATTTTCAAGATCAAACCATGAGAATCAATCACTGAAATGACCAACCATTTCAATGCTCTTATCACAACTCTAAAGAAGTTAGGAAAACACTACTCAAATAAGGAGATCAATACCAAGATTTTAAGAATCCTAAGAAGGATTGGGAATCAAGGGTGACCTCCATTTAGGAAGCTCCCAAACCTTCCACCAACATTCTCATTGAAAAGTTGTTTACTCATGAGCTCACCTTGATAAAAAGGGAAGATAAAAGAGAAGAAAAAGATGAGAAGAAGAAAGGAATTGCCTTAAAAGCTCCTCAAAATGAAAGTGATGATAAAAGCCTTATTGACTCTAAAGAGGAGGATGATGAGATTGCAATGATCACTAGAAGCTTTAAAAAACTATTAAAAAGAAAGAACTTTTCAAGGCATAAGGAGAACAAGAAGAATAAAAGGAAGAAGAATAAGAAAGTTACTTATTATGAATGCAAGAAATTGGTTTATATAAGGAGTGAGTGCCCCAAGTTAAAATTCAAGAGTAAGGGAGCAACGGAAAAGAAGAAGGTCTTCAAAGCTACTTGGGATGACTCCTCTAACTCAGAAAAGAAAGAGAAGCAATAAGAAATGGCCAATCTTTCCTTCATGGCACTTAAGGATAACCAAGAGGTATCTTCTACTTCTTATTCCTTTTGTGATGAACATGATAGCTTTAATAATGGTTGTGATGATGATGATGACGATGATGATGATGATGATGAGAGCTCTATTGTGAGCAAGCTTATGGTTAAATGCAAAAATCTATTACAAACTAGAGCTTTTGAAAATTTCTAAAGATTTTGAAAACTTGAAAGATGAGTTTGCAAAAATTGCTTTATCAAATGAAAAAATTACAAATGATTTAAAGAATGCTTCTATTTTGAAAAATGAACTTGAGAAAGCTAAACATGAGAATGAAAAACTTTCATAAGAAAATTTAGATTTGAAATACTCAATTTCAAAATTTAAGAAAGGAAAAGAAACTCTAAATAATCTCTTAGACTCATAAAGATTTTATGGAAATACATATAGCTTAGGCTACTCTAATGGAGCACTATCCTCATCATCAACCCAAACCACATTTGTTAAATACAAAGATCCTTCTTTTTTTTCATCATATAATATTAATGATAAGGCTTAAGTTAATAAATCTATGAACCCTCAATCACCAAGAGCCAATATAGAGTCCCAAAAGACTTATCCCATAAGGTTTATACGTCCAAGGCTCAAGCCAAAAGAACTTAACTTAGACATGCCTTCATGTATACTAGAAAGAATCATCTAAGGCATGCTTCACACTTGTACTTATATTTTTTAAAAAATTCAAAATTGGTTATCAAAGTAAAAAAGGGTGAGATTGTTGAACATTTGCATGATCAACTATCAACTCACTCTAATTTTGACTTTAATAAGCAATTTAAAGACACTAATGATTTTGTTTAAGTGTAATGTTTATACATTAGGAATAAAGTCACTTTCAAATGAAGAAGATAAATTAAAATAAAACAATATGGAAGAGCTTGATTGAAGTTTAAAAGATCCTCTACAAATGCTTCCTAATGTATGATAATCATCTCAAAAGAAAAGGACATCATATAAAGCAAAGAAAAATAATAACTCCTCAAGATCAACTGGCACTCACGATCCTAAGTAGCATCTCATGATCATAAGGAGTGCCGCCCTAAACAATCATAAGAATGTCCTTCACGAGTTAAGCAGGCCTGAGCGGCTTACGATCTCCTTTTAGGATCATAAGGAGGTTGCTCACGATCATAAGCATGCCCTCACGATCCTGAGCCATTCCTAACAGGGCTCTAATGGCTATATGCAGTCTTAATGGCTACTTTTCTTACGCTCATGATCTTGAGCAGACTAAATCCTACAAAAAGTTGAATTTGCATTTAATGAAGGAGAAGAAGGTGAAGGATGAATTTAATGCCGTCCAACAACTATTTTTTACTCTCTAACTATAAAATCAAGTCTTAGAACTTCATTTAATAAGTTAGAAAAGTTGGTTGAGCTTATTGAATTCTTAAAAAGCTTTTTGAGCAATTTTCAATTCTTTAAAAATCTTCATTATTCTTGAGTGTGGGTTGAGTTCTAGATTAGCTCTCTTCTTCATCTTCTCTCTTGGGTTGAAAAAGGAAAGTAAGGAGTTAATGCTAGAAAGTTTGGTTCAAGTGTAAGCCATAAAACACTTGAGATTGTTATTTCGTTAGAGTTTAGCCTAGAAAAGCTCTTTTTGTTGTAAATGTTAGAGTTGAGCCTTAAAACTCTTGTAAACTCAATCTTAATTAATAAGATTGGTGTGGGTGTTGAAAATTCTAACTTGAGAAAAGTTAGGTGGAGACATAGATTCAATTTATGAATCGAACTCCTTAAACTCTCGAGTTTTTGAATCCCTTTCTCACCTTATTGGTAAAATCTTCTTTTAGTTCTTAATTAATCTTTAATCTTCTTAAAATTTTTATTTTTCCCTATTCACCCTCCCTAGGGCCCTCTTCACTATTATTACCACTAACCATCTTTTCTTATCATATTAATTGTAATTAAAAACCCTTCTCTTGTCTTTTATATTCTTGCATTTTTATGCATTCTCGTGTGCTTGCTTGCATGTCATTTACTTAATTACATATTACTACAATTTGTGTGCCTCATTTTTTAGATTTTTAGATACATTTTGCATGTACCCCAGTTTGCATAACTATTATTCTTGCATGCACCCCAAAATTTGCATTCATTTTACATGCATCCCAAATTGCATCATGCATCAAATGCTTTTGCATGCACCTTAGATTTATTATTGCTTATGTGTATTATTCATTACAATAGCATAATCTTTTGCATTTTATGTATTTCTTATTATCAAATCTCAAAGCTCTTAATCTCTCAAGCTTACTCTACTTACACTTACTAACTCTTACTAGTATCTAACATTTATTTTTCATGTTATTTACTTTTCAAGTACTTTTATATATTGCTTATTATTTATATTTTTTTATAATCATCAACCTCTTAATCTCAATCTATATCTATATTCATATATATTACATATAATACTATATAGACATGCTTATGCTTATATATATACTATTATGCCATATATATCTATATTCTATATTTTGTGCTTTATTCACTAACTATTTACTTTTATTGCTCTGTATTCCTCATGTCTGTGATATCACCTTGTTTTAATCTCATTTTTATCTCAATCTCTACTCGACATCTTCTTGCTTATTTTCTACATTTTGTTAATTAATTTTTCCATAATATTAATAGTTTTATTCTTTTTATTCCATGTTCTAAATTTGTCATTTATTATGCTCATATTACCATTTTAATTAAATTTATCTTATCTAATACGAATGTGGTTAACTTGTACCAAACATGCATTTAATATTTATGCCTTTGCTAAGGATCATTCAATGAATCAAGTGATGAAACTCTAACTTCTAGCAAGACTTTAAAACAACCTATACTTAAGAACATTTGTTACAAAGAATTAAAGGTCTTTCAACGAAAACCTAATATCGACTATGTCAATTTTAAGTTTAAATTAAACTAGGTTTGAATGAATCAAGCCTTCACTTGATACATTCACCAAGTACTTATAAGAACCCAAAGAAATGAATCAACCTCTCATAAATTAATATTAATAAAAAGAGTTTAACAATAACTGATGTTTTGCAGCCTTAATGTAGCTATTTACAATATAATCATAATTGGAAATAGAAGAAACTTCCAAAAATGAAAAATATGAAACCCTAACAAAAAAACACATATATAGTCTATCATGGCTGAAATTGTTTACTCCCAGACATAGCCGTGTCCACAAGGCACACTACTGTGTGTTATAAACATCCACCTAGACGTAGTCATGTCAAATATCAAACACAGTTGTGTATGCCTTTAGATCTTTATTGTATTAGAAAATTGACTCGAACATAGCTATGTCTAACCCCACACATAGCCATTTCAAGACCTTCAATATTCATTTAAAGTTGCTTCAAACCAGGCAATACAGTGTCACCAAATGCCATAGCTGTGCACATTTCTTGAACTTGAATTAAATGCATTAAATTAATTTCTTTCTCATTTTGGACCTTATTCACACTTGACTTATACAATATGGATTTCATGAATCTCTTAGCTTTACCCCGGTAATTTTCCTTCATACTTATGTGGATCATCCCGATCATCCTACTTAGTAGTGCTCACTTTGTTTGCAACATTCCCTCCTTCCTTGCGAAGATTCATCCTTAAATCATCAACCTCGACAAATCAAAATGAGATAAATCAAAAATAATAAAATTAGCACTACCACCATAATCACATGGTAAGTCTATCTTGTAAGCATTATCATTAATCCTTTTTTAGAACTTGAAAAGGACCATCACCTCTAGGGTTCAAATTAGACTTATGCAAACTAAGAAACCTCCCTTTTTCAAATTGAATACAAAGCCAATAAGCTGGTTTGAATATCACTTTCACATACCCATTATTAACTTGTTGGGCTACTTTCTCTTTCTTTTGTTCAATATTCTTATCCACCTTTTCATATAATGCCCTAACAAAATTAGTCTTCCTTTTACCATTTAAATCAACTCTGATATACAAAGGAAAAGGAGATAAATCTAATGAACTCAAAGGAATAAAACCATAAACAACCTCAAAAGGACAATAATGAGTAGATGAATGCACAATATGATTATAATAAATCTTAATATGTGGCAAATATTCCTCCCATGTTCTTAAATTCTTTTTAACCAATGTGCGCAATAATTGTCATAAAGTGCGATTTATGACATCAATTTCACCATTAGTTTGGGGGTGACATATAGTAGAAAATAACAATTTAGTCCCCAATTTATCCCGCAAGGTTTTCCAAAAAGAACTAAAGAATTTAGCATCTCTATCACTAATAATAGTTCTAGGCACACCATGTAAACGCATAATTTCCTGTAAGAAAAATTTTACAATAATTCAGACATCATCATATTGATGGAAAGCAATAAAATATGTCATCTTTGAAAAATGATCTACAACCACAAATATTGAATTGTTACCATATTTTGACCTAGGTAAACCAAATACCAAATCCATAGAATTATCAATCCAACGTATACTAGGTACAGGTAGTGGCATATATAATCCATGAGGCTTTGACTTAGACTTAGCTTGCTTACACACAATGCACTTATAAGATATTCTTTGCTCATCTATTTGCATATTAGGCTATAAAAGTGATCATACAAAACATCTAAAGTCATAGCAATACCAAAATTCCCTATTAATCATCCCTCCTGCACTTCCCTTCCTAGAAGATCACGCATACTACTCATAGGCACAAACAATAGATTATCCCTAAATAAGAATCCAATATACTTATTTTACTTTTCAAATGCAACTTTTTCACAAGTATTATAAAATATGCTAAAGTCATGGTTATTTTCATATAAGTACTTTATATATTCAAAACCTAATAACTTAGCATTATGAATAGAAAGAAGTGTATACCTTTGAGATAATGTATCAGTAACTATATTTTCCTTACCTTGCTTATACCTTATAACGTATGAAAAAGACTTAATAAACTCACTCCATTTGGCATGTTGCTTGTTGAGCTTTTGTTGTCCTTTCAAGTACTTTAGAGATTCATGGTCTGTATAAATCATGAACTCTTTAGGCCATAGGTAATGTTACCAATTTTTGAAGGCTCAAGCTAGTGTAGACATTTTCTTATTATACGTAGGATACTTTAAGGATGCTCCATTAACTTCTTGCTAAAGTAAGCAATTGGCTTTCCTTCTTGCATTAGAATAGCTCCAATACACAAACTTGATGCATCACATTCAATTCTAAATGTATTAGCAAAATTTAGACAAAGACAGCAAAGGTGAATAAATCAACTTATCCTTAAGCGTGTTAAACGCTTCCTTTTGTGCAACTCCCCATCTAAAGCCCACATTCTTCTCGATTACTTCAGTCAATGGTACAACAATAGTGTTAAAGTTACAAACCAATCCCTTATAAAAACTAGCCAAACCATGGAATGAATGAACTTCTCTAATGGACTTAGGTGTGGGCCATTCCTTTATTGCCTTGACCTTCTCTTCATCCACTTTAATGCCTTTTACACTCACGACAAATCTTAGAAAAATGAGTTTACTTGTGCAGAAAAAAAAAATTCTTAAGGTTAGCAAATAACATTTCATTACGCAAAACATCAAAAACTAAACGTAAACACAAAACATCAAAAATAACATTTCATTACTTCATCGTCTCCATCAGTGCATATGAATTAAAATTTCTATCTGTAAGCAGAGTCCCCGCTAAATAATAACTCTGGTATGGTTGATTAGATTCCTTATGAAATACGAAAACATCAATTAAATCTGCTTCTATATCTTGTAGAGTCGAAGGCTGCTGAGTAGTCATACTGCACAGACGTGACCTTCAAGAAACAATTCTAATATCTGAAAGCGATATGGATAAAAATGGCTTCAACTTGCTGCACAACCACAAACGAGAAAAAAAAAAGGAAATTAGATTTAGAGATATCAAAAAACCAAAGTCCGAAAAGAAAAGAAAAGAAAAAATGAGAACAACAAAACGATGGAAGGAAAATGAAAGGAGGTCCTATTATAGAGCAATTCAAAGAAAAAGGGGAATTAAGGAGACATGGAGTGTATTCGGAACGTGAATGGAGGCACCAAACCCTGACAAAACCATAGAAAGGGAACTCTATGCTTCAGAGAAGCGAACCCTAACCCTTAAGCAGAAGGGAATGTCCATTTCATAATTATTTAGAATTTAGAATTTAGAAATTAAACTAATTGAAGTAAAAATTACCCATAGTATTCAATAATTATTTTTCGGTAAAAATAGCAAAAAATCATGAAATATATCAAATAAATTATTATTTTTATTATTGATACTAATAAAAGTAAAAATTATATTTATGGTCTGAATTTTATTATTAATAATGAAAAAACAACAAACATCAACAATCATCAACAACTGCAATTTTTAGTTGTTTTTGTTGATTTTTTTTTAAAATTTCTATTCTTTTAATTGTTGTTTTCAATTGTTTTGTTGTTTCTATTTGTTTCTATTTGTTGATTTTTATTAAAAATAAAAAATAACAAAAAAATAATAAAAAATTATGAAATATATCAAAGAAATTATTATTTTTTATCATTAATACTAATAAAAGTTAAAATTTGATTTATGACCTTAATTTTATTATTAATAATGAAAAATAATTTTAAAAAATAAAAATCAACAACAATCAACAACTGTAAAATTTTATTGATTTTTGTTGTTTTGTTGTTTTAGTTGTTTTGGTTTGTTGATTATTTTTTAGTTTTTTGGTGTTTTTTTTTTTGTTGATATTACAAATACATCATAAGGATCATAAAATTGTTACATATTGATAATCAATAAATATCAAATAATTTTTTTTTAAAAATTGTTAGACATTTTAATAAACAAATTAAAGTAAAAAAATAAAATCCTTATTTTTTAAGAATATAAAAGGAAAAAATTTTGTTTATTTATTGTTGTTACAACTTCTGAAGATATTTGTTTCCACTTTTACCCCTCTCTTTATGTTTAATCTCTCTTTATGTTCATATTCTTGCTTTTTTTTAGAATAATTTAATTCAAAATTTTCAAAATTTTTCTTTTAATTTAATTTAATTCAGGTTTGGCAACCATAAATTATATAGAATTTATTTATTTTATATATTTTTATTTTTATGATTAAAAATTTTTAAAATGTTATTTATTTATTATGTATTTATATTATTTTAGAGAAACAAAATATATGTGCTAATTTTTTTTATATATTATATGTTTAATTTTTTTTTAATGTAAAACATACTAAAATTGTATGACTATTTAATTTTGATACTAATAATGAAATTCATTAATAATGGTATAATGTCATTTATGCCTAAATCAACTTATCTTTCATAGCAATGCTTATGAATCAAAGTATGGAATAGTTCATGAACTAAAACATGGAATAATAATTATTTAGAAATAGTTATTGTAGAAATACCTATTATATTCTTTAAGAATTACAATTCTATTCCACACTTAATTACTCCATTCCATGAACCAAACATGATTATAAAGAATATATATATATGAGACTATTAATCAAGAAGACATATAAATCAAATTAAGTAAGAATTTCCTTATAATAATTCCTACTCTTACTGCTTGAAAAAGCATGAAGAATTTTTTGGTTTGAAAACCTAAACCACCGGATTGTTGGCTGTACATTGTTAAATCTTTAATCAAAGGGAGATTCTTGCTAAAACCATGACCGAGCCTCTGCCTGTTATTCCCTTGAACAAAATTCCCATGTAAATCAACAATCATAGATAAGATAACATAATGGTGGGTTTTCAACGAAGCAGAGATTATTTAGTATATAAATATGCATATGTGTGTGTTTATAATTTTTATATACTTGAAAAAAAAAAGTTGCATGAAGCATATTATAATTAGACTGTGTCTTATGTCAACTAACTCGAGCTATGAGCATGTTTAAAAGAAGGTGATAATACATGTCACTAGACGCTACATAAACGGTACCATTATGAAAAATAAAATATTAATAGGTCCCGCCATATTAAAAATTTAGTAGATTACTGCATCAAATAAGTATATGTATGTATCTGTGGGTATTTTTGTAATTTTTATTTGCTCTTTTTCCTGAGTCTTTCTTTTTTTTCTAGGAAAAATTACACAAATGGGTCTATGGTGACCGGACTGCTAACTCATGACATATGGGACTTACTTTTTTTGTGTGTAAATGGACACCTCATCTGCCATGTATTAAAGAATTCTAATTTGTCTAAAATGCTCTTAATTTATTTTCTTTCCAAACAGTTTTCTTGGTGACTAAATAGAAAAAGAAAAGTTGTGCACAAAACAAGATCAACAACAAATAAATTATACAAATAACTAAAAAACTAGTTCAACAAAAAATAATTTATCATGATAAATTAAGACCCACAAAATAAATTATTCAAATCATGATTTAATTACATCAAACAGTACATTAGATGATTTACATAAAAAAAATCACAGATTTTCTCAAAATTTCTAAGAACAAAATAATTCAAAGAACCTAGACAAATCTTAACATCCCCATTGGTAATCTCCTACAAGTTCTCAGTGATTTTTCATCAACAATACACCTAACCAAAACACAAATGCCCAAATCACAAGTTTATTTAAAGAGGCCAATTGTAAGGGATAGTAACCGATACTATCAGGTTTAGAAACGGAACAGCGTTCACTTTCTACCAATCTCTGAAGCTTCTACATTATGTTGCTGCTGTATACATATCATTCCTCAAATTATCCTCCCCAATACCAGACATCACTGCCGCTGTAAAAGACGCCGCTGACGATTCCCCTCCATTGTTGCTGTTATTGTGCTGAACTTCCTCAACAACCTCAATCTATGACGATATATTCTTTTTGGTCTGTGATGGAGTGGATTTGACTTTGATCAGATCAAATATAAGAATTCAATGAATTAAAAAAAAATGAAATTAAGGTTTTTTTTTTTGGAAGGAGAGGGAAAAAAAAGACAAAAAAATGAAGAGTAAAAGAGAGAATCTTTTGGGTTGGGTTGCTTAGCCGCATGTGTTACCGGTGATGAAATAGGAATTAATGTCATTTGAGATGCACATTGGTGCCCTTTTTTTTTGCTCTGGAAAAAAAAAAAAAAAAAAAAGATTTCAGGAGGAAATAAAACCCTAAGTATAGAGATATGTGATGAGGTGGCAAGTTGGATATTTTAGTCATTTTAGTATTTTAAAATCAATTGAATATTTTAGACATTTTACCTACACTTTACGAGGTTATATTTGTGAGTTCGAATATATGTGATTTGATCCTCCCTCACCTTTCTCCTCTCCTCCACGCTCTCCATTCCTCATCATCTCCAGTGGAGCATCTCCTCCTACACGCCACACAAAAATCAGAGAAATTTGAGTAAAAAAAAATTGTGTTTCATCCTCTACGGTGGTGGATAAAATATTTCTTTTTTTTTTCTTACCCTTTCTATAATTCCTAGTTTCTCTATACCCCTTTTCTATCAACTGTTTGTTTTTCAAAGGAGGAAAAAATGATTTTATTTTGTGGGTTTAAATTGAAATCTTTGTTTACAGAGCAAAACAAACCCAATAAGGGTTTGTAAATTTTTTCTTTTTGAAAGTCTGATGATTAAAAATAGAGATCCAGACTTTTTTTTTGGGTTTTTAATCCCAGCAAATTCTGTTCCATAGAAAATGGGTAGCAATTTCTTATTCTGTTAGCAAACAAGAAGCAGATGCAGATGTAGAGCATTGAGCATAAAAGACGATATCATTGCTGTGAAATAGAAATCCTGTAAGTAGTATTTATAATGGGTAGCTACATTGTATAAGGTGCTCCAACAGCCCTTACTTGTAGAAAATGCAATGGATAATGGATAAAGGATACGATTGAAAAAATCATTAACTTGTAGAGGGTTTTTTTAGGCCTCTCAAAGGTTGTTTTTATCCTGTTTCTGGCTGGTTTATATACATATATATATATATAACTCATCTTATTATTTGGGATCTTTTCTTTTTGTATTTTGTTTCTTGTTTTCTTTCTATATTTTATTCTAAATATTTTGGTTCATTGTTTTTCTTTTCTTTTTTTGGTTCATTCTATACATCAGTCATAGATGATTAAGAGAAAGAAAGCAACTTGAACAACGATGGAACTGACATGCAAAATTTATTATGGGGTTCGCAATCTTAGGAGAACAGACAAAAGTGGTATGAGTTTTATTAGTTTTGAATTTGAAATTGGTTTAGGTTTATTAGATTCGAGTTTAAAATTGATATGGGTTGGTTAATTTTGAGTTTTAAATTGATGTGGGTTTGTTAGATTAAGCAGAGGTGTTGTAGATGGTGGTGAGGATGGTGGCCGACGGTGGAGAAGATAATGCTACCTATTAATTAGTCTCAATTTGACAGCATCCCGAATTTCTTCTTTTTTATTTTTTTTAATTTAAATTATGTGATAGCATTTATTTTCATATTTTTATCAATTAATTTATTTTTGTCAATTGTTTTTTAACTTAATTTATCTTCATCAATTGATTTATTATCTTGTTGCTTTTGCTACTGCTATTAACATGAAGAGGGAATAAAAGCAAATCCAGATTTCTTACATTTTGTCAATATTGAGTTTTTTTTTAACAGACTGAAATTTAATTGGTTAAAATAGATGGAGATGACTTAGGTGTGTTGGATGTAATTCTGCTGGTGGTGTTTTATTTGTAGCTGGAAAGATAATTGATGCATGCTTTGATGTGGAATTAGCTGAATTGAAAGCCTTATAGTTTGGGATGACAGTCGCCTTGGCTAATGGTTTGAAACAAGTGGTCTTTGAACCAGACTCTCTTAATGCAATTTATAGGTTGCAAGCTTCCCAAAATTTTTATATTTTGGAGTTTTAGTTGGGGAGCATTGTTCTATAAAATTTGTGATTTAATTGATAATATATTGTAATGGATTTCATTTAGTTATGTAAAAATCTCATGATTTCAATTTATTGGTAAATCTTTTGAATTTTCAATTCAAAATGAAGGTATATATTATCGAAAATTCTGAAATAAAGAAAATAAATACTATGAATAAGAGAGAAAAAATGAAAATAAATATGAGTTTAATTTTCTAGTCCATAACAATGAACAAAACAAACATATATATCTAATAGGGGAAAAAAGAAATCCTAACTTACAAATTAACTTTGCTTCTACAAATGCAAAAATTAAAAAAATTCAACATTGGTAGAAAATTGAAAATTGTAGAACTAAAATTGATAAGGAGGATCTTATTATTAGTAAATATATTTGTTTAAAAGTTGATGGTTTAAAATGTAGAAATTTTTTCATAAATAGCTAAAAAAATAAAAAATAATATCAAAAGTCACATTGACCAAACGTATTTTCAAAAATAGCTTTAAGCAAGTTTTTTTTTTATATCTAGACTATAACTCTTCTAGAAGCTGTTTGACTCTTTTAGAAGTTATTTGACTAATCACCAATTTGATCCTTTTATTTTTTTGTTGAATCAAATTTGATCCTTTTTTTTTTTTTTGAATCAAACATTTTTTTCCACTTTCTTCATTTTTTTCTCAACATTTTTTTGTTAAACTTTTTTTTCTATTTTTAAGTTACTATTTTTTTTTCATATTTTTTTTTGCTCAATTTTTTTCATATTTTATCATTGTATTGACCAACCGTAGGATCCACCACATTACGTCAAATCCACAAATTAAATTTAGAATCAGTACTCTTATGCCTAGCTAAAAGATGTTACATTAATTAATAGCTAACAAATCCAAACTATAGATAAATAATCATTGTACTGCTCTTTTTTTTTTTTTTGCAAAATTTGTCCTGTTTATCTCTTGCTCTCTCTCTTTATATATATATATATATATATATATATGTATATTTGGATTTCTGAAAATCTTGATAGTGATTCTCTATTTTTATTTTTTAGATATATTTTTATATTTCTTGCACTTTTTATTCTTTTCTCTTATCATTTTTATATTTCTTGCACTTTTTATTCTTTTCTCTTCTCATAATTAAACAAGGCAACTGCTAAATATTTCATTTGATAAAAGAAAAAAAAAATTCTCTAATGTCAAGGTGGCAACTACGAAGGATTTTTTTTTTTGAAAATTAAGCTTTCAATAAACAACGCCACGGAATCAAGATCCGCAAAGCTACAACCAAATAAACAAAATCAAAGCTAATTAAGGCCAAAAGCCAGCCTAAAAGTGAGTTACAAATTCAGCAAACACAATAATTGGAACCAAACAATCTAAGCAAATAACAACTAAAACATCATAGCAAAGATGAAAAAAAAGAGAAAGTTTTCTTTCCAAAAATTTCCTCTTTTTTCCTTCTTGTTTTAATAGCAAAATAGCATATACATATATCAGAACCCATTACAACATGATATTTAAAAGAGAGTCAATTAAAATTGGTCAAATTTGACCAAGACATAACAAAACCTACAAAACTC
>CATIWM010236815.1:0-19141 GCA_949671775.1 Mallotus repandus
AAGAGAATTAATGAGCTTTACAAATGCAAAGAATAAATTGAGTGCTCATTCAAAGTGTGTAACTATCAAATGAAGTTTTCATGTGTGTATTTATAGTTGAGGATGATTTTATAGCTGTTGGAGAGCATTAAGTTTGTCCTCAACCTCTTTAAGCTTCATTAAATGAGTTTTCATCTTTTTTGTAGAGATATACTCAGTCCTGGTTGGGATATCCTCAGTCCCATTCGGGATGTTTGATAAAACTAGCCATTGGAGTTGACTAGATCATTGAGCTTGAAAGGGACAAGGTATGTCTCGGTCGAGACCATGCTCAGGATGAATGTCCCTAGCATTGTTTCGGTTGGGATGGTGCTCGGGATAATTACTGTCCAAAACTCCAATTTTGCTTTTGATGTCCTGAGTGTGTGCATATGGTCTCGGGTGATGTCTTGGTCGAGATGGAGCCTGGGATGAGTACTTCAAGCTTAGAAAACTTGATTCTTGAGCCTCCAAATGCATCCTTTTGATCCTAACTTATAAACACACTTAAATATAAATGTTAGCAACTAAAATTGACTGTTAAAGTCAAAACCAAGGTTATTTTGAGATTGATCATAGCCTTCATCATGCAAAGGGTCAACACAGAGGTATACACATACATAAATCAAAATATAATTAACATTAATTAACAACCAAATAGATATGAACATGCCTAATTATACATATATTGTGTTTGTTATGACATAATATTATTCGACAAGCTAGACTAACACCATAAAACACGTGCGTATAATTGTTGCAACACATGACAAATATTTATAAAATAAAAACAAAGGTGCACATTAACAATTTTTTTGGAATGATATACAATGATTCAATAGATGCCATGCATGATGCCACACTAGACCAACTGACATTTGTTAAACATGAAATTAAGGTTGTAATTGAGCCGAGCTTTGAGAAACTTAAGTTGTGCTTGTACAGTAAAATGAAGGCTCAAGCATAACTCGAGCCTAGCAGAAAATGCATTTTAGTGTTGTAATTCCAACAACCTTTAATATTATAATTTCAGCAAATAGAAAATACAATAAACAACAAATAAAAACTACAGCAAACAGGAAGGAACGAACATCAATAAAAAAAAAGTAACAAAAATAAGCAAACAATCTACTGGACTCAGTTTACCAATAAGGATGTTATTGCAATAATATGCATGTTCATAGCCTTTCTAAATTGGAAAATGCCACATAGCTACCATGATAAACTCTGAAACTCATTTTGCATTAGTCTTTCACATTTTCAATTTAGCACCCAATTTTGCAAGCAACTTATTAACCTAATATCATAAATGACCAAAAATTAATTTCATTTACTGCATCAAACAACTTGATCCTCTTGAATTTGAGGTATCTAGGCCTAAGTAATTTCATTTTACACACTAAAAAATCACCTAGACACCTCAAATCTTAACCCATTTCTAAGCTGCTTAAACAAAACCAAGAGAAGTGCAACAAAAAAAGTAATAAAAATAAGCAACAAATAACAATAATGAACAAATATGTACCTAAATAAAGGTCGCAAACAGAGAAGAGAACAATATAACTGTGGGAGCAATATCAATACCTTAAAAATTAGTAAAAGATTAATTTTTTTTCTTTTTTTCTTTTTCCTTGCCTCGTGAAGAACTGCATTACATGATAAAAAGGTATCACAGAAATGAAACAAAGGTATACACATACATAAATCAAGAACTAATTAACACTAATTAACAACCAAATAGATATGAACATGACTAATTATACATAGATGAGCTTTAAAACAACAAGAAAAGATACGATCATTATAATTCATTTTCTTTATTTAAAATTTTAACAAACAGACATAAAAATCTACAAAAATAAAGATAATAAATGCATGCATCAATATCAATATCAGTATCTACATTTGATTTGATACATATAATACCTTAATACTGAGAAAATCATAATAAAAACAAGGTCAGTCTTCATTTGGTTACAGACAAACCAACTCAAAAAAACTAATAGAAACAAACTTTGTTTGTTATGCCAGTCGCTTAAGAAGAAGAAGATGATGATGACGATAGTAAGGGTGATGATCACAAGAAGAAAAATAATATGATAGTTAATAACGACAGTGACAATGATGATGTTGATGATGACAGTGATGGCGACAACACAAAAGGATAGGTTCTCTGGAAAAAACAAAGAGAGGAATGGGGGTAGTGAAATGAGAACAAAAACCTAATAACAGAAGATTAAACAAAATAAAGATTTTTATATAAAAAAACAGAAGCAGATTTTGGAACCTTAGAATTCAAAAATGAAAACTAAATCAAAGAAAACTAAATGGCTGATTTCAACTAAATAAAAAAACTAAGTAGCTGATTTATTATTGCGAGATAAAAAGGATTTAACAACTAGTACTGTTACAAATATTTCATTACGAAGAGATAAAGAATAAAAGGATTTCATTACGAAGAACAAAAGAACATAAAGAAGATTTATGTTGAGAATTCAAAAATTAAAAAAAAATTGAAGGTAAGATTTCTATTGGGCTTTGAGACCCACAGTTAGTGGTAGCCCATGGCTTGCTCGCTTGCATTTGCATTGGACTTGATACTGATTTCTATGTAGATTTAAATTGGATTCTAGTTAATTTTATATTTATACTTATATATTATATAGAATAAAATTATTATATAAAATATAAAAAATATAAAAACAATTATTGAATATAAATTAACTTTAACTTTTTATCTGTATATTATATTAAAAAAATTAATAGAAATTTTATTAAAAGAAAAGCTCATTTCTAATTATATATTTATTATTATCAATTAATTATTATTAAATTATTGTTTATTATATAAAATATGAAAATATATTATATAAAAAAAATAAAATTATCATATATATAAGAAACAATAATTGAATAGAAATTAATTTAAACTTTTTATTTTTATATTATATTAAAAAATTTAATACAAATAAGTATAATAATAAACCATTATGTATAATAAAATTATTATATGTTTCATGCAGAGAATGGGAAAGGCAGTTAAAACCAACACACTATAAAGGGTTAAGGTTCTAGGACATTTAAAGAAATATCTAAAGGCTTCAAGAAAAAAGAACAACATATCCTTATCATCTTTTTGAGCCTCGATAATCCTTACGGAGTTTTCTATCACAAGGATTCTCTCATTTGGTAGGGGGCTTTAAGTGACATCATGCTTCTATCATATAATATATTCCCTAATGCCCTTTTTAAATGCTTTAGTTTAGATCTCGATACATATTGAGATATTTTTCTAATTCACTCATTTTCTAACAAAGAAAGAAAGGAAAGCAAGGAAATTTATGTAAAAGAAGTTCAAAGGAGTGACATACCTCAGGAAATTAAAAGGCAAACGCTCAAAGTGAAAGAAGAACATAGAAAATTAGTTCTTGCATGAAGCGGTAACAGATGAAGGCAAAGAAAACAAAAGGGTGAGTATTATGAAATCGATGAAGTGTTTTATGAGCCAAAGCAGGAGATGGAAAGGTGTATGTTGTAGATCTAATTTTGCCTTTAAATTTAAACTGTTTGTGTGCAAAGGAAAGGTGTACGGTGTAGATTTAATTCTGCCTCTAAATCTAAACCATTTTGTTGACCTTAGCAATAATCAATCTTGATTTTGATCTTAAAAAACTTGATTTTGAGCAATTAACATGTTTGTTTAAGTGTTCATAAGCTAGGACTATAATGGAAATCAAAATGAAGCTAAGCGTGCTTTTGGGCTAAATCAACCTTCGGGATTCCATGAAAATTTTGGAAGTCTTAGACTATTTAAATGAGAAAGTTGTCTTCTTAACATTTGAAGTAGATATCACAAGATTTCCAAATTGATCTTACTTGTCAAAATCTAAATTCATTTGGGCCTGGAAATCTTCAATTAAAATCAGCATATGCAGTTTTCATTTTAATATGAGCAGCTATTAGTATTTCAGCAATATCTTGAGCTACAGATATCCAATTGAATTGATTAAAAGTTATATGGAAATATAAGACAAATACCAACAATTTTCATGAAGAAAGATAAGGCTGATTCGATTGTCTTCAATGTCAAAAAGTCATGATCCCTACCGGGACCATGCAAGTCCTAACCGAGACCAAAATTGCATAAAATTAAAGAATTCATCCAGAACATATCCTGGGCCAATGTCCCGACCGGGACAAGTGTGATCCCGATCGGGATTAGGGTGATCACGACCGGGATCAAGTGTGATCCCGATCAGAATCAATGTGATCCCGACCGAGATTAGTGTGATCCCGACCGAGATCAGGGTGATCACGATCGGGACAAGTGTGATCTCGATCGGGATCAGGGTGATCAATGTTGTCTTTAAACATAACGGCTATAATAGATATATTTTTGAATATCCCGACCGGGATCAGGGTGATCACGACCGAGACCAGTGTTTTTGTAGACTAAAAGTCCAAAATTCATTCAAATGAAGTTTAAATTTGTTGAAAATAAAATTATTGTTTCTAATAGCTATAATTGGATTGCTCATTTATAAATACAACCTCTAAATATCATTTAGAGGTTAAGAAACTCATTTTTCATTTATACATTCTCAAGCATTCAATTAAAGCTCAAAATTCTCTTTTAATTCATTCTTGTATTAAGTAAACTTTTGTGAGAGTTTGGTGAGTGTTATAATAGAAATTCTTATTCTTCTATTTTCTGGGGTTAAAGAAAAAGGAAGTGAAGTTCTATTCTAAAGGAATTGGTTTAAGTGTTTAGCTATTAAGATACTTGGGAATTTGGTTTTAGTGTAAGCCTTCAAAACACTTGTGAATCAGTTTTTGAGTAAGCCTTGAAAACTCAAGTTGTAAGGTTTGAGTTGAGCTTAAAACTCAAGTTGTAAAAATCAATCTAAGGGAATAGATTGTCGTGATTCAAAATCCTAACTTGGGGATAAGTTAGGTGGAGACGTAGAATTGTTGTGAATCCGAACTTCTTAAATTCTTGTGTTCATCATTCTTCTTTCTCAACATTCTTTCATTTTTGCTTATTTGTTTTTAAGTTTTGATTTTTGTTCAATAGCCCTATTCACCCCCCCCCCCTCTATGGCATTTTCACATTTGTGTTCAAAGGGAAGTTTTAATGAGTTCAAATTTTGAAACACCCTCCATAAATAGCGTAGATGATGAGGAGCGGAGTAGTTGGAGAGTAACTCTCGCTTTGAGAACACATCTCCACTCAATGACACATAGTTACTTGCCTACTGCTGCAATAATTATTTTCCTTTCTTTAATCTTTACGTTTATCAGAGCCTTGATGCTAGCCAGTCTGATCGATCCACTTAGGTAATCCAAACCTGAGAAAAAGCATTCGCCATCTCACACGCTAGCTGGGGGCTACTGCTACTACATAGAAAATTTAACCTATCATGAGCCGACATGTGGCATATTGACTTTGACTACTTTGATATATCCTCACTCTTCTCTAAGCTATGGACATCTAACTTTTTCATTATGGTCATATGACCTGCATCCCTTCATCGAATACCATTGAGAACATATCACCATTATGGCTAGACAGATTAAGAATGTCTTTCTGCCACGCATTAAATGCAACCGAAAGATTCTAACACCTGATAGACCTACTCCCAGGTAAGGAGCTCTATACATGTTAGCCTTTTCACTGTAGTGACGTGCCTGCTACCTACTAGTAATGGACACTTTACTACCTCATACCGCTCACCTAAAGTATAAAAAGGTGATTTGAACATCATTAGTATGGTACAATCTATTCCATGATCCCTCTTTTCTTTTCTTCTTCATTTTCTTCTCTTCTTTTTAAAAATAGAGAATAACTACTCAAGAACAGAACATTATTCTTCCTATATTCTTCTATCTACATTCATATTCATGTTATTTCATAATACCTTAAGTTTAAGATCATCATTGATTGAACCATTATGACTTGGGTGTCAGAGGGGCTTTGGGCATTTACAGGCCGTTAGCTCACTGTTTGTTTATCTTTTTCAGTTCCTTAGCATTAACATAGAGTTGAAGGAGGGCTGAGCTAGAATGAGACATTGAGGGAACCAAAAAAAAGAAATACATATAAATAAGCAACAAAAGAACGGAAAGGAGAAGAGACGAGATTTAATAGAAGGAGAGAAGAGAACGTTAAAAAAAGATGGAGTTACCTGAGAAGCTTGCCGACAGAAGCAAATAATTTCTCTTACACAAGGGTGATTGTGATTATTTTATGGCTACACCAATGGAAAAAGAAGAAGAAGAAAAGAAAACAAAAATTAAAATGAAGAAGAATAAGGAAAAGGGTACCTTGAGCCTTGATAGGTAGAAAAGCAATAAAATCATGTGAGGGTACCACTTATGATGAGGCTACTTGAGAATAAGGGAGGGAGATCATGAAAATGGAGGAGTAGCCATGTTAGATTTTTAGTTTTATGTTTTTTCAGTGTTAATGAACTTGGGGCATTTTATTTTTTTAGGACACGCGTGTAATTAATGAAAAATAAATTTTTTTTTATTGAGTTGAGTTTTTTTAGGCATTTTTAAAAATCCCTAATAATAATTTAGGGCTTCATCCAAGGTCCATTCTATTAGTGACAAAAAAAATCCAAATAAAAGGAAGCCCACTTTCTCCTTCGTCGTCGTGGCCGCCTTCGTTCGTCTTCTTCGTCTTCGTCTTTCTGCGATATTTTGTTATTGTTATTGTTCGTGGATTTTTTGGAATCTACGTTGATTCCTGCCCTGCTTTAATCTATTTCTATATCTCAAGTTATTATATACGATCATTCTTAATTATTTAATTGTAGATTAAATCAATAACTAAATAAATGGCATCATCACCTCAGCCATCACCAACGCCACCGGAAGAAGCAGCAGCAGCGGCGGCGGCTGCAAATCCACCACCACCAGCAGTTATGGTTCAACCCCTTCCTTCTCCTTCTCCTTCTCCTTCTCCTCCTGTTACTAGCCTCGCTCCCTCTTTTTCATACAACATTTTACAGCCTCCTGCTGCTGTTCCTTTCTCTTCTAATCACCAGTTCCAGTCTGCCATTGTAAGTGTTTTGTTTCAGTATACTGTTAGTTTTATTTTGATTTGATGGTTACAGAGTGTCTACCGTTAGGATTCTCTTTTAGACGTTTATGTTTGTGTCTAGGGTTTTGAACTCATTGGACTTTATGACAGTTGGTTGAATCTCATTCATTGTTCAAAAATTATGTGTGGGAATCTTACCTGATGCAGGATACATCATCTGCTTCGGCTGTATCTCATTCTCCTTCAACTTCTACAAAGGCTCCGTCTTTGTCTCCTAATGTTGGTGTTTCAACTTCACACTTTTCTCCCACTCCTCCTTTTCTTGCGGCACCTGGGTTGGCTGGAACTCCTGGACCTACTGGATCATCTGTACCTGTTGATTCCGCTCCATCTTCAGTACTCAGACCAATCATGCCTACTCTAACTCACGCTCCAAATCCTGTAATTCAGCAGCAAAATTACCATCCTTATCCATCATTACCTGCTATGGCCCCTTCTCCCCAGGGTCTCTGGTTTCAACCTCCGCAGATGGGTGGTGTGCCTAGGACACCATTTTTGCCATATCCTGCTGTGTTTCCTGGAACTTTTCTTTTGCCAGCACATGGTATTTCGCGTCCTTCTATCTCGTCGCCTGATTTTCAACCTCTTGGTGCTGCTCCTGTTGGAATTGCAGGCGTGCATCCCCCGTCTTCTGCTGCTTCAGGTCATCCCCTAATAGGCACTCCAGGGATGCAGAGAGAATTACCGCCTCCTGGAATTGGTACGCTCAGGGTTTCATGCTAGGTTACTGATACAATGTAAGAGCTGTTTATTCCTCCATATATTTACGTTGAATGAAAATTTGTCATTGATGTTACATGGGACCTCGCAGACAACAAGAGTCATATCAGTGATTTCAGCACCAAGGATAATGCTTTGGTCAGTGATCCATTAGATGCATGGACTGCCCACAAGACTGACACAGGAGTAATTTACTACTATAATGCTGTAACAGGAGTATCTACTTATGAGAAACCTCTTGGCTTTATGGGTGAGGTATGGACAATCACAGTTATGCTTATGCTTGTAATGTGGGATTTTAAGCCAAATTTTTTGTATTCTAAAAACAAAAAACAGCTTTTTAAAAAATTCTTAGATTAGCTGGGTTGGCGCATTACTCACTACATCAAAGCCTTTTTAAGTTAAATTCAGTTTTTAATTAATTAATTTATTTTTTTACAAGTTAGTTTGTTTTCTTGGTTTCTTGGACTTGGATGACCTACTTCTTTTTCTTGATTTTGTGGCAAATTTCACTTGTTGCAGTCCTTAAATTTAGTGGTGTTCTCTCACGTAGTCCCTAAATTACGATTTGTATATGGAAGACTTTGTATTTTAATTTTCACATCACCACAATTTTTTTCAGCTGATCCTGGGGGAAACTTAAGCTACAATGTGGCATCATAGTTTAACATAGATCTAGTATTTTTATGATTTTTAAAATTCATAGTTGTTTACTAAAATTAAAATGGTGGGATTTTTGTGACTCAAATTGAAATTTATGGAACATATGAGAAACATGATTGAGGTTAGGAATTGAAAATGAAATTTACCTGATTTTTGTTGAACTTTAGAGTCTAAATGGTGTTTGAACTTCTATTCTCTTCATCTTTTTCTTCTTAGCACTATGCATGGATTGAAGGGAATATATAGGGAAGTGAATAGGAGGGGAATTATATTTTGCATTATTTGGTTGTTAAAAGTTAATAGAAGGGGAAGAGGATTGAAGTGGAATTATTCCCCCTCATTCCTCTTGTAGAAGGTGAAATTGATTACACCCCAAATTGGGATGTAAAATATTTCAACACTAAAACGCAGTGTAATTTAAAGTTTTATTTCTTTTTCAAACATTTTCCCTTCTTTTACCTTTCTTAGTTACTTTTAAGTTATCAAACGCAATAATATCTATAGTCTTTATTCCCTTTCCTTCCCTTTAAAAAACTCTTCATTCCCTTTCCTTTGTAGTTGCCGTGCATACTGTAACTTCCTAACCATGTTCTAACTATTTTTTCACTCGTTCTTCTGCTGGCTTCTCTATTTTGAAATCTGAAATCAGTATCCTTATATGTGGCTATAACTTTCCCTTTTGGTTGTTATGCTTGTTTATTCTTGCATCTTGTTGATGTTGGTTGTGTTAGTCATTTATGCTAGTTTTAACTTTTTGTATTGATATGGTTGCAGCCTGAGAAGGTTCCTGTGCAGTCAACTCCAGTTTCCATGTAAGTTCTTACTTTTCAGTTATCGTGAAATCACTTCTGGTTTTGTTGTCTAAGAATGTGTGTGTATATTCTAGTTTTTATACTATTCTCATTGATAGATGATAGACAATGGAGAAAGGGATGTTGTCCTTCTGTGATTACAAAATGTCAGCTAAGTCGAAAAGGAAGTTTCATAAAATCACAATTTGATCAGTTATAATGCATAAAGAGTGTTGTGAAAAGAAATGTAAACAAGATTAGTGTCATGGGGATGAGGATACTAGGATGGGTGTGAGGAAGTACAAGGATGCACCAAATAAGAATTGAACCCATTCATAAGTTGGAAATGGCACCCATCAAGGAAAAGCTTACAGAATGGAAATTGAGATTGATTGGGCATACCATCATAAACTACTAAATGCATCACTATAAATGATGATCTTATTGAAGTTGTAATTGAAGAAAACAAAGGGCTGATTCAGATTGGTACTATGTATGGATAAGTGGTGAAAAAGTATTCAGTGTCTTTAGATTTTTCTGATGTTGTAGCCTCAAACTTTGTCAAAAGGAAATGGAGATCCTTATTCTCTTACCACATTTTACTGGATTAAAGGTTGTAATTGGATACTGAGATTAAGGTTGGTTGGATTGATTTGCCTAAATTTGTCTATCGGAACATCTTATATCTATCATGCATTGGCTGCCTTCTCATGTGATGGCAGTGTACTTCTACACTGAGAAATATTCCCTGTTTAATAACTTTGGCATTCTAAAAATTTGTATGGAAGTGCTTATGAAGTTATTCTGAGAACATATTTAAAGAATCCGACACAAATTGGGTAGGAACTTTTTTGTGCAAATGTCTGGAGAATACTATTTGTTTGTAATTCCTTCTCGAGAACAAGCTTATAAAATTTGTATTTTTTTTTACTATGCTATGTGCTTTTTCTAGGACAAGTGTTATCTAAAAACAGGGATTGCTTTTGTTTATGCAATCTATGTTTTATGAAAACTGTTGCTAGTAATTTGCCTAATCTGTTTGCGGGATGGTTTCCATAAGGAAGAAAAAAGTATTCTTGGATAGGATCCCTTATCATGTCTGAGAATTATATCCAACCTTTTTGAACTACTTTCAGTAAAGTTATGTGAGGAAGCATATTTGGGCTTCTAAGACTAATTGAGAAATCTTTTGTCTGGGTTTTAAGAGGATTTGGTCTTTTTGATTTTTTTTTTCTTCAGTTAATTTACTTGATTTCAATTAATGCCCACAAAACTTAAATGCATTTGTTCTATTGTATAGTATGCATCTTAAAACTTAGAGTTAAGTGTGGCTAAAGTGCTCCCATGAGGCAGATTCATGCAGCTTGGAGCCTTAGAACTTGAAGAGGAGGTCTGCCTAGTGCACCTTTCGTGATGTCTAGGCAGCATGCCTGTAGTTTTATATTGTTGTTTCTTGCATGATACCTGAATTTTTTAGGAGGCCAAATGACACCTTTTTTTGAGATGCAAATGGCACCTTTAAAAAAGCTTTCTTATAGTTTCATGAAACCTTCAATCTAAGTGTTTATGCTCCTTTTAAAAAAGTCGTGTAAGTTAATTCCTCTCTTGATTATGATAATATTTTCAGATATTATTTGACACAAAAAAATGCATGATGATTTTGGTGCTTATCTTATTTATTTATTGCCTAAACACACAATTACACTGCCCTTAACGTTCCTCCTTAATATACAAATGAAATCTAGGTTTATATACAGTCACATGAAGGAATATGGCAGTGTAGATTGCTGGAGCAAGTGTGAGAATGTGGGCTGGATATGATTTATGTTAGTTGCAATCTTTAATTTACAATATAATAAGTGTTAATTCTTCTTATTTTGAACTAAAAATCTGTTTGTCTTAATAAATTTACAAGGTCTTTGGAGGTGGTGGTGCTGCTGGATTTTTTTTTTAAATATTTTTCAGGAAGGAAATTTTATTATCAAGAGAAAATCAAAATAGCATCATGCATGAATATATTTTGGTTCTAAAGTTGCTAAGCTCAACCTTAAAGAGAAAAGGTAGAGAAAAGATTGTAGAAGTGCGGTAGTTAGTTGGCCGCTTCATCTTCATTTTATTGGGTTGAAGATCAATTATAAGAAGAGAAACTTTGCTTCAAGAACTGGGTCATCATGAGGGTATACATGTCTTTGAGCTAGCTTCATAATTTTTGTCTATGAAATCAAATCCTAGGAGTCTGATTCTAGAACTATAAGGGAGGCTAAAGTGGAGGATAGCAGTTAGGATAATGGCTACAATAGACATTGGGTTGCCAGCAAAAATAGCTTTTTTGTGTTGGCCGTTGGCTGAATATCAAGGGAAGAACAAGAGTAAACAGAAGAATGAGAGAATAACATGGAGAGAGAAAAAGAGATTGAAAGAGTTGGAGCAAAGGAATAACAGGATAGCATTATGGTCTCTTTATATAAGAAAAAAATGATAATATATATATAAATATATATATACGTGTTTTTGAATGGAAAAGATATAAAATATGTGAAGAAAATCAAACTGTAAATTTATGTAGTTTCTATTGTAGGATTTGTATGTCACTGATACCTAATAGTTCAAATAAGTTAATAATATGGTTTATTTAGCCCTTTCCTTATTGTGTGATAAATCTGTTTCATATGTTTTTATACTTCCACCTGAACTTTGTATTTCTCATCTGGGTTTGAGTGGCGTTTACCTCTTTTCTGTCCCTAGCATTGTTAACAGGATTTCTTAGAACTTACTTTAAACTTATATATTAGTACAGGGCTTATACTGTGACTCAAAAGTATAGAGTTTGCACTCCATTATACATTTATATATTTATATATTTTTGGTTTGAAATTATTCTGGACTTGAATCAGTTTATCTTGAATGTTTTACTAGATTTTTACTTAAAGAAAATTTAATTTTTGTTTGGTTAATTATTTGTTATATTTTGGCTGATATAGTTGTTCCGTGAGGCTTTTTAAGTGATGTGACATCATTCTTATATTCAGGATCCGCTATCATTATTTTTAATCATCTTTTTTGTAGGGAGAGTTTGGCTGGTACAGACTGGGCCCTGATCACCACAAATGATGGCAAAAAGTATTATTACAACAGCAAAACTAAGGTATGATGGTGAATGTGATTGCGCTGTATCTCAAATAAAACAGTTTCATTCATTTACTATAGTTGACAAATATCATGTAGAAACTGTATGGCAATCATGTAGTGATAATTTGCTAACCAGTGGTATGTAATTCATAGTTGTATTATTCGAAGAGCAATTAATATCTACATAATGTGGCTAGCTCAGGAGGAATAAAAATATATATAGTCCTGAAATATTGATGGATAGCCGTAGTGCCACACTTATACTCTAAAATCTTTCCCTGGTCAAGTATTCTCAGATCATATTTTTGTTGTATAGCTTTTTCACTTATATATCTATTGGCAAATTGCTTGCTAATTCTTGTGCTATCACTTAACTTTGTCCGAGATTTGATGCTTGTTAATCTCCCTTTTAGAGACTAAGGAACTTCCCTTAGCCAAAATTTTTGCTTGCTTTATCAGGTTATGATTTCTTTGTTATATTTGAGGCCATATTTATGAGAAATTGTTCCGCAGATACGCTTTTCCCCTCAATTACAAACAATAGAAATCTACGAAACGTCAATTAAGTGCTGTTTCTGCTTGTAGGTCACCTTGTACTCATTATTGTCTCTTTCTTAATTTTATCTCCAGTTGAGCAGCTGGCAAATTCCATCTGAGGTGACGGAATTGAAGAAGAAGCAGGAAGCTGAACTCAAAGAACAAGAAATGTCAGTGCCTAGTTCTAGTATCTTGAATGAAAAAGGATCTGTTCCAGTTAGCTTGAATGCTCCTGCTGTTAGTACAGGTGGCCGTGATGCTTCTACTCTTAGGGCCTCAAGTGCCCAAGGGGCATCATCTGCTCTTGATTTGATAAAAAAAAAATTGCAAGACTCAGGAACTCCAGTTGCTTCTTCCCCTGCCCCAGTTTCATTAGGAATAGCAACAATAGAATCAAATGGCTCCAGAACTGTGGAGCCTACTGCTAAAGGCTTGCTAAGTGAGAATAACAAGGAAAAGCTAAAGGATGCTAATGGAGATGTTAATGCATCTGAGTCATCTTCAGATTCAGAAGAGGAAGACAACGGGCCTACAAAGGAAGAGTGCATTATCCAATTTAAGGTCTCCTAATCACTTTTGTTTTGCTGAAAATTTATGCAATGGTACAGATTAGTTTGTTGTATTTTGTTCTTTGCCCCTCCATTTTCGCTCATCTCCCTCTAAAATATGACAGAATAACAAGAACATCTTAGTTAAGGTATACAAAAAAAGAATTAATGCAAGGGGAGGGAAGGAGGGAATCCATTCCAAACTTGGTGGTCAAACTCTACAACGTTTAACACTCTACTTTGTTTTATTATTTAGAAATTATTAATAGCCTCTTGTTTGGAATGGGAAAATAGGCTGCTTGACATATTTTTCCCAATAGTTAGCTACTGGTAATGTCAAGTAATCAAACAAATTCAAACGTTGAGATGATAGGCTTGATGCTTTTGGTTGAAACTCACTCTTGGTGAATCTTGAGCTAATGGATTGCAAGGGATGAATTAAAGCTTTGTTGAATCCGTTTGCATTATTTGGTCACAATTGGTAAATTGATTAGTTTCCAATATGGGGGGCCAGAATTCCCTTCCTTATTCATAGCTGTTGTGAAAGAATGTCATGAGGCTGATTCACATTTTATGATAAGTTTTTGAGTTTTTAAGTTGATTTATTATCAAAATTAAAGGAAATAAGGTAAAGAGCTGGATGGGTTCAGATGCCTATACTGGGGTTTATCACCAATGAACTATTAGATTATAGCCTATTTGTTGAAGTGGGGAAAAGAGATAAGTGAAGTTATATGGGTATATAGAGAAATGTTTAAAAAAATTGGACATTTGTTGTTTATTACTACTATATTGTTTCTCTGAGTGTAATTTTCAATTTGCTTCTTGAGAAATATTAGTTTCTTTGTTTATTGTGTCTCTGGAGTGTGCAGGAGATGTTAAAGGAACGTGGAGTAGCGCCATTCGCAAAATGGAAGGAGGAGCTGCCAAAGATAGTGTTTGATCCTCGTTTTAAGGTCTGTTGAATCTAGAGACTTATGAATATCTTTGTTCTGGAATTAGGCACCTTTCCAACAACTGGATCTCCCTTAAACAGGTTTTCAGATTCATATATCTGCTAGCTTGTGATGGGGTGATGGGATTTTTTGTTTGTATGTGTTTTATGTTGTCATCATAATTTGCCAGTTGCCATGCTTATTATTTATATCCTTTTATGACGTTCTTGGTTGCAAAAATAACAATTTACAGTACTTTAAGACAATGACTTTAAGATGAAACTTGCTAATTTTTTCCAGGGTGTTTCTGGTTTAACACGTTATATAGTCCTTGTAAAGCCTTACATCAGAAGTGGAAAATATAAGGTTCCTCCACTTGTGGATTCTTTTGGTCTGGTATACTCCAGGTCAGACATGAGAGTGAATATGAGGAGTTATCGCTTGTACTATTAGATAAGTATAGTGTTTGGGTTTGGCAGCTAGAGTTTGAGGATGTATATGGGGAATTAAGGGGCCCTTAGATGCCCATCATGGCTACATTCCATGACCAAAGTCTGTCTGTATTATTGTAAAGAGGGGGTCTCTTATGCGGTTCAATGTTGCATAAAGATTGATCTTGGACCATATCACTGAGGTCTTTCGTGTTCATATATAGATGCTCACTGAGCATGATATCTCAGTGTTCAAGGTTCTTCTAGTCCTCATCTTTATGATCATTATTATTTCTTTCCTGATAGGTTTTCAATGTTAACTAGCTAGCCTCCTAAAAGCATTGAATTCCACTGAAATTAATTTAAGTCCAAAATGCATGAACTTTTTGTTGTTTAGAAGATGTCATGTAGAAAACAGTAGGAGTTATCAGATCAACGCAAATGTGAACTGCAACTGCAACAAGCTCATGCATTTCTTGTGTCAAAGTAAAGTTCAGCATATGAGAATTGAAAGTTCGAAGTCAATCACTAACAATAAATCAATAGCAACAAATTAACGAGAAATTTGAATAATAATTATTGACAATCTCAATTACACAACATTTTGTGAATAATAATTTTGTACAAGGTTATCTTTTCTGTTTATTTAAGGACTAAAAGAAGGTTTTACTTATTTTTGTCCCTTATGGAAGGTGTAAGTTAACAAGTTGCTGGTTTGAGTGTGGTAACAGAAAATAGCAAGCTCTGACCAACATTTTTTTTTGTTTACTACACATGCCCTTTGTTTTTTTTTTTTTGGAATTATTTGTTTTAGCCTTGATGCATCCACTCCAACTTCAGCAGCCTTATTCAAGGGAACACTTAGTTAGATGTGGCTTCTAATTTTTTGCTATGGCATAATGAATCTTCTCATTCTATTCAAAATGTGGATATTCTCCCGCTAATATATAATAACAGGGTTGATTTGCTAGTGCATTTCTTATTCTGAAAGCATTGCAGGCTATCCCAAGTCATTCTGCTCGGAGGTCCTTATTTGAGCACTATGTTAAAACACGTGCTGAGGAGGAACGCAAGGAAAAACGAGCAGCTCAGAGGGCTGCTATAGAGGGATTCAAGCATTTACTGGAAGAAGCATCTGAGGTTCTTAACTTCAACTTATATTTCATTTGTTTCTGGGTTAATCTCATTTTGTTGATCTTTACTGGCGTTGAACTGAAGAATGCAGATTGCTTATGTGCTAGATTTTGTTTTCAGGACATTGATCATAACACTGATTATCAAAGTTTCAGAAAGAAATGGGGCAGTGATCCACGGTTTGAGGCCGTGGACCGCAAAGATAGAGAGCATTTATTAAATGAAAGGTACTACTTTCTAAGGATTACTTTGCTTTATCTTTATACGAGCACCGTGCATTGTGATTGTTGTCTAATCAAGTCAGCCTTTAAGTTTTATTGGAACATTTAACTGTTTTTTTCATATTCATGGCAATTGATGTTGATTACTGCAGGCAATATAATGCTTTCCCTAGGTAGACTAGTAGACTCTAGCTCATAAAATCCTTGGTAGTCTAGCTGCTAGATCTGAATCAGAAGTGCTGATCAAAACTAGAACTAAGTGTTAAGAATTTAGGCTCCATGGACTCCAACATGCTTGAGCTTGAAAGTAGGTTTGAGTATTGTGCCTTGCACCAATTGGGCTTGAGCTTGATTTTCTCTTGTTGGGCTTTACAATGGGCTTGCCTTCCACTAGAATAGCTTAAGCTAATTGGTTGTCGTTCCCCATTGTTAACAAGTCCATGTAGGGGGTGTGCAAGCCTTTCGAATTAACCGAACTAAAAATTGAATTGACCCAATTTGGTTTGGTTCGGTTTGCTTGAGTAAGATTTTCAATTTTTTTGAACCGAATTGAACTGAAATTTTGATTTGGTTCGGTTTTCTGCTCAAAAAATTCGGTTATCGAATAACCAAAATTTAATGTTATTTTATTTTTTCAATTTTTAAATATTATAATAATGTAATAAAAAAAATTAAGATATTTTTAAAATTTCAGTTATTTCAGTTTGTTTGATTTGGTTTGGTTTTTGGATTTGGTTCGGTTCGATTTGGCTCTAGTTTGGTTAATTCAGTTCGGTCAAAAAATGGTCCAAAACTGACTGAATGCACACCCATAGTCCATGGGCCTCGAGAGTGTTGGCCCATGTACACATATGTGGATTTATAAATGGGGTTGAGCCCATATAACACATATTGTTTTTGCACTTTTCCAATTTGGGATTTTAACACTCCATGGCTTCACAATGGGCTTACCTTCCACTAGAATAGCTTAAGCTAGTTGGTTGTTCCCCTTTGTTAACCAGTCCATGGGTCTTGAGAGTGTTGGCCCATGCACATATGTGGACTTATAAATAGGGTTGAGTCTATGTAACACAACCCTTTATTGTTTTTGCACTTTTCCAATGTGGGATTTTAATACTTCCCCTCAAGTGTAATTGGACCTGGACTAGTTACACTTGCCAAACGCAAATTGGCCACACCTGAAGACTCGAACGGGGTTGGATCATTGCTATGATACCATGTTAACAAGTTTTGCCCACACACACGTGGTGATATACATGAGGTTGAGTCCATGTAACACAAAACCAATTGAGTTGTGTTAAGGTCTAATCTATACCACTCAGAGAAGGTTTTTTCCACATAGGTCCCTGGTTTCGCCGGCAAATTACTATCGATTCCAATTACCAGTTGAGACACCGAAGGCGCATGTTCCTTGAAAAGGCCTTGCTCCGCCCTTCCACTATTAAAATTGAACTAAAGGATATCTTGTGTGACAACACTATAGAGAAAGCAGTGCTTTCGTGTATGAACCCTTTATTGTTTTTGCACGTTTTCAATGTGGGATTCTAATGGGTAAATTATTCGAATGGTCATTAAACTTTATTCGCGATTTTAATTTGGTTACAAAACTTCAATTTGTGAATTTTTGGTCACCAAATTTTGGTTTTTGTTTCGAACGTAGTCTCTGTTTAAGATTTTAAGCCTTAAAGTTATATAATATTACCATTTTAGTCCAAAAGATTATTTCTTTGCAAATAAGTTCACAGATTTTAAAGATAATAAATAAAATAAAAATATATATTTTTGTTTTTTCCATGGCTTCCATTTGTAGAGAGTCTCGTCCATTATTTGAGTTTATTTGACTGGTCTAATACTAATAGTTTGAGAGTTTTAAGATAAAAATTATCCGACGTAGGATAAAAAAATTTTAGTATTCACCAAGAATATCATAATTAATATTGTGACTGTGTTGAATACAATAGAAAGTTGTGTATTATTAATATTATTATTATATTTTTTTAGATTATTTGCTTGGTTTAGATTAAAATAATTGCTAGATAAATGGGAGATCGAATAGAGAGTTCGGATTACAATAATCCATCAGGTTTACAATAATTAAGCATTTTTTTTTAAAAATTTAATGCGAACTGTACAATAATTTTTTTTTATTAAACGATCATTTAAAATTCAAATTATAAACTAAACTTAAAACAAATTATAAATATTTAATTTTTTATAAAATATCGTGATAAATATTAAATATTCTAGAGACAATAGGCCATTTAATTCTTATCTTCTTTTTTCGTGTTCAAAAAAATTTCTAAAAATACTATGTTTCGCACAAAATTTTTTTATTAAATTTTAATTTATTGTACAGTTTGTATAAAATATTTTAATTTATTGTATTCAACAAAGTTACAGTATATTTATTATGATATTATTGGTGAATGTTAATCTTTCTGTCCTACATTGAATAATTCTTGTCTTAAAACTCTCAAACTGTTAGTATTAGACCAGTCAAATAAACACAAATAATGGATAAGACTATATATAATGGAAGGCAAGAAGAATATAAAAGTATATATTTTTATTTTATTTATTATCTTTAGAACCTATAGATTTATTTGCAAGGAAATAATCTTTTGGACTAAAATGGTAATGTTAGATAACTAAGGCTTAAAATCTTAGATAGAGACTACGTTCGAAACAAAAATCAAAGTTTGGTGACTAAAAAGTCACAAATTGAAGTTTTGTAATCAAATTGAAATCGAGAGTAAAGTTTAGTGACCATCTGTTCAAATTACCTGGATTCTAACTCCTTTAAATTATATGTCCTTTACTTCTTTTCATTTCTTTTAAATTATACCAAACCTGGCTCCTTTAGCTTTGGGTTCACTTGGGTTTCCAAACATCAACTTGGGCTTCCA
>CATIWM010236820.1:0-20651 GCA_949671775.1 Mallotus repandus
TGTAAGGCATTAGAGAATTGTTTGATTGAGTAGGGAATTAGAAATATGTTCTCAGTCACCATGGATAATACATCCAGTAATGACACAGCTGTGGGGTATTTTAGAAAGAAAATGTTAAGTTGGGGTGCCTCTGCTGTTAGATTGAAATTTCTCTATTTGAGATGTATAGCTCACATATTGAACCGAATTGTGAATGATGACTTAACAGAAGTTAATACTTCTATTAAAAAAGTAAGGGAGTCAGTTAGATACATAAGAAACTCACCTTCTAAGTTGAGAAAATTTAGAGAGCTGTCTGATTTGCTAGGGATTAAGTCCAAATGCTCATTGTCTTTTGATGTCCCTACCAGATGGAATTCCACCTACTTAATGCTTAAAATTGCCTGTTTATTTCAAAAGACTTTTGATAAATATAAAGAACTGAATCTTTTTCCAGACAAGATTTAGGGGATGAAATTCCAGATTTTCTTGATTGGCTGTGTGTTAAAAAAATGGTTGAGATGTTGAAGCTTTTCTATGAAATCATACTAAGAATATCTGGCTCAAATTATATGACTGCAAATATCTTTTAATTTGAAATTTGTGATTTCAATTGCATGCTTGTTGGGATGCAATCATCTTCTGATCTATCTGTTAAGAATATGGGGAATAACATGAAGCATAAATTTGATAAATATTGGGGAGATCTATAGAAAATGAACTCTGTTATTTTTTTTACTATAATCCTTGATCCTCAGTATAAACTTGAATTTGTTGAATTCTCTATGAAACAAATATATGGTGCAATGTTAGGAAGCACCCGATATTTGAACATGAAAATTGATCTTGATATGTTATTTACTGATTATTTGTCAACTTATGGCTCTTCTTCTGCCTCTGAGTCTATTGCTAGTACACAGTCTAGTCAAACTATTTCTGAACCTCATTTGCCTCAATCTGGAAACACTATGTCTTTAATGAAAGAAAGATTCAAAAAGCATAAGTTTGATTCTAATTTGGGTGGAAGTAAATGATCTAAACTAGAAATATATATTAGTGAGGCTATTATGGAAGATAAGGGAACTTTTGATATCCTCAGATGGTGGAAGTTGAATTCTGAGAGGTTCCCAATTCTGTCTTGCATGGCTAGAGATGTTCTAGTTGTTCCTGTTGCTACTGTGGCTTCTGAGTCCACATTCAATACTGGAGGTAGAGTTCTTGATGTTTTTTGGAGTTCTTTGACTCAAAAAATAGTGGAAGATTTGATATGTACACAGGATTGGTTTAGAATGCCAAACCATATTGTTGGGGTGGAAGAATCTTTGGAGGAATTAAAGGCATTTGAAAAAGTTCATGTTTCTTTTTTCAATTACTTGTATTTATTTATTATATTAAAGCAATGTTTGATTGAATTCTAATTCTCTTCTTTTCTTTTCTTTACAGATCTTGATCTAGTGGGCAGTGGCCCTTCTTTAGCTTAGTTAATTAGCTCACTACAAATTTATTGAATTATCTCATAATATGTGTATCAATTTGTTCCATTTTTATTGCTTGCCTCCATTCTTTGTTGTGACCAACCTGATGTGCCTCAATTGAGGCGCATGTGTTGATGTTGCAGCAACTCTGATTATGTTTGAACATATTAAAGAGGCAATGATGATGCCTCCACCCCTAGGATTTTTATAGATTCAAAGTATGCATGCTTAAGTTTCTTTGGTGGCTTTTGTTTTATTTTAGTTGCCAAAAATGTGACTGCATCTTGATGTTGAAAATGCTCTATTTTGAGCCTCTTTGATGTGTTTTTGGTAGTGATAATGCTTCCACCCCTCAAATGTCTTCTGATATACATTAGAATGGTGTGCTCTATTTCACTAGGTGGTTGTTTTCTTTGCTGCCAGAAAATGGAGCTCAATTCTTCTTATGATATGATTACAAGCATCCTGAGCCTATTCTTTGCATGCTACTTTTTTTTATTTTCATTTAGTAATATGTTTAGGTTTGGTTTTGTAATTGAAATTATGCTTCTTGTTTGCAAATGAACTCTGCAGGTGAATTACAAATTTATGAATCTGCAGTAGTTGGTTTTTTAGATGTTTGCAGTATATTTTTTAGTGCTTTTTGGACAGATTGCTACATATGTCAATTTTTTTGTACTAGGGTAGATAGCAATTCCTAAGCCTGTAAATCCCCTTCCAAAAACTGATCGGTTTTAGGAGTTGTGCCACCCCGACCCACCCGATGCTCACCCTTATTCAGAATTATATAAATAATAGAGATAATTTCAAAAAATTATTCTGATAATAGATTTAATGATTATGGAATAATTTCATAGAACTTACTACATTAATTTAATTTAATTAGTGGAGATAAAAATATCCACTAGTTTTTTAATTAATAGGTGGTTGCAACTGGAAAAAGTGCAATCCAATAATTTATGAAATTCCGACAACCCATAGTTAATTCTAATCACAAGTGTGTTAGTGTAGATGTGCTCTAGTTTCATTCTTGTGATATACAATGACATTGTACTTTTATTCCTATAACAATAAAATATTCATTTAAATAAAGTGTTTGTTTATTTGAGTATTTACTCTTTAGCATTATGTTAAATGAGTTTAATATCAAGAGTTGATAAAAAGAGTGATAAATTAATTTAGTATATATGATATAAAATGTTTATAGTCATTGGATTAATATATGGGCAGTATTAATCCATAGACTATCATCTTTATTTATTTTTCCTGATCGGTATATGATATCGACAGTGGGAGGTAGTGAGTCTCATGTTACTTGATATAAGATATCAGAATAAATATGTGAATACTTATATGATGGTTGTATTGAACTGTGACTTAAGATTTGTGATTGTATGGAAATTCACTTTTATCAACAATCACTATCTTGGACATAATGGTGCATATGGCCGTTTAACCTGAGGCGATATGGTCATCCACATATGGTTGGTTAAAGTTTGTTACTGCCTATATACATGTGTTGCCCACATATGGGTATATAGTATATGGTGGCTCTAGTTGGTTATATGTAGGGATGAGTGATCAACCAAGATAGAATTCATTATCTGAAGTGAACTGAGATAAGATCCTATGCTATCTAAGTCATTCTCGATGAATAAGTACCTATCCAGGTCAAACTTGACTTACCCAAAAAGTGTTTTGGTGCTAGAAAAGTTTCAAGTAGATGTCATGTTTTATCGAGAGTTGAACTGAAGATGTTGTCATATGATTTAGGCAATTAGAGTTTCACTTGACCATGACTCTAGCCAATATTGGGATCTTAGAATGAAGGGACTTTGAGTGTACGATAATTATATTCTATGATTTTAGTGAATCTATGGATAACATCCATTTTTAATTAGGTAGTCGTGATATCTAGAGGTCATTCACAACTTATGGGAATTAAATGTGATTAATTGGGATTCACACTTAGCTTGGAAAGAGTTTCTTATAATATTAAGAGTTAATAATATTTTCCATTTTCATTTGGACTTGAACTTAGTAAGTCGCACACAAGAGTTGCACTGACAATGATAATTATCAATTAAAGAGTTTAATTAACTAATTAATTGAATTGAATTTGCACTTGCATGGGGATCTAGCATATCTCAAAATTTAATTCAAGGGTTAAAATTATTAATTATATGATTAAATATTAATTGACTTAATTTAATTTGTGATATTAAGTTTAAGGACCAAATTAATATTTTCCACCAATATTAGTTTTGATATGGGCTATATAGATGTAGCTTATTAGATGATGGATGAACTTGGATAATAATGTGTATTAGTGAGATGGGCCTTATTTAAATATTAGATAAAACCCATTTGTCTTATTAATTGGTGTGGTATAGATGGGCCTATTTAAGAGTTAAATTAGCTCAATTAGTCAAAACCCACTTACTATAGGAGGTGCCACATAAGTAAGAGCATGTGATGCTTATTCTTGTATAGCGGCCACCTAGGTATATGCTTTCCATGCAATGTGATTTCATGAAGGACACCATGAAAAGTCATATGCATGCTTGTTTAGTTAGAGGAGAATCTTTATATGCATTAGGTTGCTTATTCTACACTCAAAGTGAAAAAGTAAGTGGACAATTTCTACATGCATGAGATTGCTTATGGTTCACTCAAGTCTAAGTGAGTGAAGGATCTCTACACATGCAAATTAGTATGTACACTTAATGAGAACTAGTATTTCGAGAATGACAATGTGTATCTGAGGAATATTAGTGGCCCATTAAAAACTCCATCACTCACTAGAGATCCATCCGATAGGGGATTTCTATTTCCTACTTTGGAAGTTAGAGGGAGGCCATTATGATTAAAGACCGAATCTAAAAGCAAAATCACAATGTCATAATAACTAATTAATCTTGTTGCCTTTTTGAGAAATTTGATAATATGAGACCATCAAACCCACTCTTAATCATACTTGACTAACATAGGCTCACGGGCTCTAATTTTATATATTGGTTAAGGAACCTAAAAGTTGTTTTAGCCTTTAAAAAGACACTTTACGTATTAAAACAAAGCCCACCCTAACCCCTTCTCGAAAATGCTTCATAAAAGGAGAATGATAGGTTAAATGTAATGGTGGTCACTCAACTTTACGTTTATTGAGATTTTGATACTAAACTTCAATTTATTTCTTTTTAGTCACGTAACTTTGATTTTGTTTCAAAAAAAGGTACTATTAAAAATTTTTAGTCCATTAAATTTTCTTAAAAATCATTTTAATCTCTTAATATTTTTATCTTTTGAATTTAGTCAAAAAATTATAAAAAGTTTAAAAGTTTACTTCTCCTAGGCTATGATACCTCTTAGAATGAGTCTGCTCTTACTAGGCAGCATCAAAATAAGTTTCAATTTTTTTTCTTATTTCCTATAAATATATAGAAAATATGGACTTATTTGTAAAAAATATTTATTTTTGGATTAAAATAGTAATCCTAAATTGTTCAGGTATTAGAAAAAATTTTAAGTGACTACTATAAAACTAAATAAAAGTTTCGTATCTAAAAAGATATAAATTAAAGTTTGGTAACCAAATTGAAATAAAGCTACAGTTTGGTACTCTCTTGTGCATTTAACCTGGAGAATGACACTCTTGAAAAATGGCAAAATGATTATATGAAAGCATGTTGCATTATATAGGCTTCCATTAGCATCGAGATCCATTGCTAATGTGAGAAGAACACTAGTGTAAAGGAAATCCTACTTCACCTTCAAGAATTATTTAGTGAACATAGTAGGACGCTAGATATGAGATATCTAAATGACTTTTTTGTGCTAAGATGAAAGAGGGAGACGATGTTGAAATCCATGTGAACTTTATAATTAGAGCCACGGAGGAGCTAAAGAGTTTGGACTTCATAATGGACTTCCACCTCTAAGTGAATTTGATCCTACAATCCTTTCTTGAATCTTTCAGGAAAATTATCGCCAACTTCCACATGAACAAGATAGAGTGAACTCTTGTAGAGCTTTTAAACATGCTCATGATGGCCCAAAAGGCAATCCAAGGGAGCAACAAGAGGAAGGAGTGAAAGAGCCTTAAAAGGGGGTAAATAGGGCTAATAGAAGATTTGAAAAAAATTAAAAGGATTAAGCAAGAATTAAAAGAGAATTGAAAAGGAAGAATAATGAACACAAGAATTTCAAGAGTTCAGATTCTCAACAATCCTATGTCTCCACCTAACTTATCCTTAAGTTAGGATTTCTAAACACTACATTCTATTCCCTTAGTTTGATTTTTACAACTTTAAGTTTTAGGCTTAACTCAAACCTTATAAACAAGAGTTTCTAGGCTAACTCTTCAACCACACAAACAAGAGTTTTGAAGGCTCACTCTTAAACAAAATTTCTAAGTGTTTTCAATAGGCAAACACTTCAACCTTTCATAATTAGAAAAGAATCTCACTTCCCTTTTCTATCCCCAGAAAATAGAAGAACAAGAATTTATATTCTAACTCATACCTAACTCTCATAAGGAATTAATCAAATATAAAGAATAATTGAAAAGATTAATGCTTAAAGAATGATTGTATGAATTTTAATGTTCAAAGTGTATTATACTCCTTAATGAAAATTTAAAGCTTGTTTATATAGCTTGAGCATAAAAAATACGGCTACTGGAGGCATTAATTGTGTCCCCAAAGTCTTTTAATCATCATTGACTATTTTCAACCTTTTATAGCCGAAATGCCACTCATAGTCATGAGGGTGGTGTCTGGCTCATGAGGGTCAAGTCTAAGAGCTGTTCCATTTGAATTTGCCCGTTGGAGCTTGTCTAGCCTACCCTCAAGAGCTACTCATGATCATGAGGGTAGCTCATGAGCTGCTCAAACTTGCTTACTTGAAGAAGCTAAAAAAAATCCAGCAAAGGTGTCGATTGTGAGGGGCTCATGAGCAGCCGCCTGTAGGTTGAAAAATTGACTTCTTTTGAGTAGGTTTTCATCAATTTAACCTAGATACTTGGATTGATTTATTTTCTTCATTGAATTGCACGTAAATACCCTCTAAATAGAGTATTTAATATCTCCAAGCTTGAACAAATAATTTTGAAGAATAAATCAAATTGCTACACACTTAAATGAAATCGTTAGTATCCTAAATTATTTGTCAAAGTCAAAATTATGAGTTTGATCATGCAAATGGTCAACACTCTCCCCCCTTTTGGCTTTGACAACCAATTTGATAAATAATTAATAAAGTGTGTGTGCCAAAAATTAAATCTAAAATAATTATCATAAGTAGATATTTGTTATATTAAAGAGCTCCCCCTTTCAAATTAAGTTGATGTAATATTTGGAAATTAATTTGCTCCCCGTTGATATATGCATAATTTTAATAAAAAAATTATAAATATTTTATCATGAATTAGAGCATAATAAAAAATGAATTATCATAGCATATATAAGGATTAGAAAATTTTTCTTCTCCCCCTTTGTTTCATAAAATTATAACATAAGACATGATAAGAAACATAATTTTGAAACTTCTCCCTCTTTATCAAAATAAATTTATAACACATGAAATAATGCCAAAAATTTAAACATATAACTTTTAATATGAAAGATAAAGCAAAAAAAGGCCTAACATAAAAAAAATACTTAGCAACATAAAGAGAAATAATTTCATTAAATATTCAGCACATAACAATCACTTAAGCAAAACTAATGGCACTTACAATGCTAACAATATGTAATGCCAAATTTTTCTCCATGCTAAGCATATAATACATCACAAAAACACTAAACTAACTCACAATTTCTCCCCCTTTGTCAAAGACAAAAAGAGGAATAAAGACAATAAACCATAAATAAACTAAAAGTAAACAAAAGACCAAGAACTAAAGTAATTAAAACAAGATAAGACATAAAACATAAACTAAGAAATCTAGGAGTCATGGCCACCTTAGGGATCTTGGAATGGAGGAGAAGGAGGAGGAGGCCAAGTGCATTTTATGTTATGATAAGCACACAATTGATGAATATCATACTCTATGTGATCCATTTTATTATCAAAACGATTAAGTCTGGTGTCCACTTGATCAAACCTAGTATTAAAGTTGGATTTGACTATAGAGAGGCAATCAAAGAATCCACCAACCTAAGCAGGCTCATTATCAACACTTTGAGAGGTTGAAAGTCCTCTTTGTCTCTTCCTTTGAGTTTAAAAAGGGACTTGCTCTTGAGGGATTTCTTCTTCAATTTCAACACCTTCAAGACCATGGGTTCCAATTTGCTCAATGTCTTCAAAGTCTTGAGCTAATTCCTCATCAGTATCTTCATCCCCCACTTCATGTTTCCAAACCCAAATACCTTTAACCATCTTGAATTGTCTATAGTTTCTTAAGAGGTTTTCATCAAGAAAGGATGGAGGTAGAGAAGGAATATTGTTGAAATTCATCCTAAAATAGTTAGAAATTTTTGTGATTATACTACCAACACATAAGCTACCACTAACACTATCACTTGCTAAACATAAACGCCATTGGAGCCATCTCCCCAACTCTACATCCATACCTTCAACAAAGCAACGAATAAGAAAAATATCATTAAAGGAAATTGCTTCATTGCTAAGTCCTATAGCATAAAAAGAGTAGGTAATGAAACAATGCATATACCAAAGGGTTTTAGAAGCAAAGAGAGATGATTTTGTATGACCCGCCATAAATGCACTAGCATTTGGTTTAGGATGCTGAATCCAAAAGTTATGAGGAGACCCAAGAGTATTAGAAGAAGGAAGATCCCCTTGTCTAAACTCAAAGATATCATCAAATTGTTAAGAGGTTAGAAACCTATCTCTACTACCCAACTTAAATCTCATGCTATTGAGAGGGTTTGTTCATCAATGAATTAGACCCTAAAGCAAAAAGTGGATAGGAATTCAATAACAAGGGAAGGACAGGTAAAAAGAGGTTTAAAAGAAAAATTGTAGACACCTACCATTTCAACCATAGTCTTGACTTAGTCATAGCATCCCATCTTCTCCAAAGTTGATTGAGACATAAATTTGGAAGGAATGATTTTTCTCTTGCCAACTTGTTGAGTTCTTTGCCTAATTTGGGTAGAAGAGTAGGAGATTGGAGGAGTTTTCTTGGGTTGATCTTTAGTTGCTCTCCTTAATGATGAGGAAGGAGCTTCTAGTATGGTCTTCTTATTGGGAGCCATGGTGAAAAGAGAATAGCACTAAGAGTTTTAAATGGAAAAAAATAGATAAGAGAGAATTTTTGCTTTGAAAAGAAAATTTGATGTGAGGAGGAAGAGAGGGTGAAAGGTGGTTTATATAGAGAAAAAATAGGGTTAAAAACAATTAAATTTGATAAAAAAAAGTCATCTAGAATTGCAAGTTACCGTTTGAGACTAGTATTAAGGAGTTTGGAATTGCAATCCTTTTGAAAGAAGGATTTTTCATCTTTAGTCCTGCCCTCACGAGTAGCTCACGATGGTCGCTCGTGAGCATTACTGGCCATTGTCGAGACATATTGTTCACAAGCTGTCAAACTTCCAAAGGCTCATGATGGAATTACGCATAGACCCCTTATCTTTCAAAATCTTTTCAATTACATCACTAAAACGTGACAATTTCCCTTATGGACGAATTTGACTCTTAATTGAGCTATAAAAGAAATCAAATAATATCACGTTTAATGCAAACATAATTATCCTGGAAAATCAATATAATTAATCATAAAGATAGAGAAATTTAATGAATTTGCTAATTTTAAAAAAAATGATCATTAAATAGCAAATAAAAATTTAAAAAATGGTCATAATAAATATTAGCTAGCACTATTCTTTATATATATATATATATATATATATATAAGCAATAAAAATGGATCATGCAAAAGGAGATGATAAATTTTCTAAATTTAAATGATTTAAAAATTGAATTAAATTTAATAATCAATCATTAAATAGCAAATTAAATAGAATAATCTTTCAAATATTTAATATTAATGCAAGATAGAATTCAAAAAAAATGATATGCTTATTTTCAAATAATTAATCTACTGAAATAGATTCAATGATTTAATTATTAAAAATAAACATACAAAATGCAAATAAAATTTTTATATTTAACAAAAAAATAATTAACACTAGGACTTAAAATAATATTTCAAGGACAAATTCAATAGACATAACCTGATTGTACAAATGACATATTTGCAGAAGAATTTGTAAAATCAAGAAGTCCAATTATCAATTTAGCAATTAATCAAAGCAAGCTACCACCATCTATCATACCAAGCTCATGTTTAGTAAAATTCATTCTTTTCTCATAAAGAGACTTGGTAAAGATGTCTCCTAATTAATGATTCATATCAACAAATTTAAGACAAATATCACCATTTTGTACATGATCACGTAAAAAATGATGTCTAATGTCAATATGCTTAGTTATAGAACGTTGAATGAGATTCTTGTTTAGGTTTATAGCACTTATATTGTCACATTTTATTGGAATGTGATCAATCTCAATGTCGTAGTCCCTAAGTTATTGTTTTGGCCACAACACTTATGAGCAACAACAACTTCTTACTGCTACATATTCAGCTTCAACAGTGGACAAGGCAAGCGAAACTTGTTTCTTGGTAAAACAAGAAACTAGACATTTTCCTAAAAGTTGACAAGTTTTGGAAGTGTTTTTTCTATCTAATAAACTACCGAAAAAATCTGCATTCGAATAACTAATCAAGTCAAAGGTTGAACTCCTAGGATACTAAAGTCCTAAATGCAAACTTTCATTTAGATATTTGAAAATTCTTTTGATTGCATTCAAATTAGACTCCCTAGGACTATATTGAAACCTAACACACAAGCATGTAGCAAACATAATATATGGCCTACTTACAGTTAAATAAGGAAGAGATCCGATCATACCTCTAAATCATTTTTCATCAACCAATTTACCATTCTCATCCTTGTTGAGTTTGGTTGGGGTGCTCATCGGAGTCTTGCTTGACTTAGCTCCATCCATTCCAAACTTCTTTAGAATGTCTCTAGTGCATTTGGTTTAATTGATGAAAATCTCATCTTTTCATTGCTTGATTTGTAATCCAAGAAAGAACTTAAGTTCACCCATCATGCTTATCTCAAATTCTCCTTGCATTACCTTAGAGAATTCCTCACACAAGTAATGGTTAGTAGCATCGAAGATAATATCATCAATATAGATTTGCACAATTAGTAAATCATGCTTGGATTTCTTTATGGAAAGAGTTGTGTCAACTTTTGCTTTAGGGAAACCTTTCTCTAATAAGAAGTTTCTCAACCTTTCATATCAAGCTCTTGGAGCTTGTTTCAATCCATACAAAGTTTTGAAAGTTTAAATACATGATTAGAAAAATAAAAAATTTAAAAACCTCTTCTTTGATAAAACCATTTAAGAATGCACTTTTAATATCTATTTGAAGAGTTTAAAATCCAAGTATGATGCAAATACAAGTAGCATTCTAATAGCTTCTAACCTTGCAATGAGGGCAAACGTTTTATCATAATCAACGCCTTCCTGTTGATTATAACCCTTAGCTATAACTCTAGCGTTATTTCCAGTTATGACACCTTGTTCATTCATTTTATTTCTAAACACCGATTTGGTACCTATAATAGGATGATGTTTAGGTCTAAAAACCAAAGTCCAAAATTTGCTTCTCTCAAATTGATTTAACTCTTCTTGCATAGTAAGGACCCAAAATTCATCACTCAATGCATCATCAATATTTTTGGGTTCAATTTGAGAAATGAAGTGAAAGAGCCCTAGAGAGGGGGTGGGGGGGGGGGGGGGTGAATAAGGCTAGTAGAAGATTTGAAGAAAATTAAAAGGATTAAGAAAGAATTAAAATAGAATTGAAAAGGAAGAATAATAAACATAAGTATTTAAAGAGTTTGGACTCTCAATAATCCTACATCCTTACCTAGCTTATCCCTAAGTTAGGATTTTGAATCACCAAAATCTATTCCCATAGATTGATTTTTACAAACTTTAGTTTTAGGCTCAATTTAAACCTTGCAAACAAGAGTTTCTAGGCTAATTCTTCAACCACACAAATAAGAGTTTTGAGGCTCACTCTTAAACCAAATTTCCAAGTGTTTTAATGGCTAAACACTTAAACTAATTCCTTAGAAATAAATCTCACTTCCCTTCTAATCTATCCTAAGATTTAGAAGAAGTAAAAATTCTATTTCTAACACATAACTAACTCTCAGAAGAGTTAATCAAACAAAGAATAATGATAGAAAGAAAAATGAAGCTTAATGAATTCTTAGAGAGTTTTGATAATCAAAGTGTAATGTAATTGTTGTTATTTTTTAACACAACTCTAAAGCATGTTTATATAGATTAAGCTTAAAAAATATGGCTGTTGGAGCCATTGATTATGTCTCCAACGTCTCTTTCCTTTAATAAATGCAAATTTAACTTTTATAGGATTTCAAATGATCAAGGTCATGAGCATTTAAAAATATGGCCGTTACTTGAAAAAGTGTCTATTGCAGACACTCAGGGTCTGGTCAGGGTTCTGAGTGTAAACCCTGAGCATGGTAGCCTTATTTCTCTCATTTTAAGGCATGAAGAGTTGGGGTCATGAGCGTAGACCCTGAGGGTACGTTGGACCGTGAGCGTAGGCTAGCCTCATGAAAACTTGTTTTTTTTTGCATCTGAACGCACTCTTTTGTATTTGGTTCATTTTCCATGCATAAAGGAACATGTTTAGAGGTCTTTGAAGACTTCAAATATGATTCAAATGTCTTTAAGCATGTTCGGAAGGTGGGTCAATTGACTTAGCTTTTATTGAAAGTAATATTGTACCTTTGATTATCATCACACTTGAATAGAAAGCATTAGTGATCTAAAATTAATTGTTAAAACAAAGGTTAAATTAAGATTGATCATGGCCTTGATCATTCAATGGTTAACATGAAGGCTAAATTAATAATAGATTTTAGTTGAGATTTAGTTACTCCCCTTTTAGTGTCACCAATGATGAGGTCTTGAGGATGTTCATTCTTAAATTGCCAATCTTTGGGAAGATTATCCTTCAAGGTAGGTTGAGGTATTTCCTCATCTTCCTCCTTTCTATAATCTTTAAGTTTCAAAGGTTTGCTAGCATTTTCTTCTTGAGTGTTCCCATATAAAGGCTCACCTATATCATCATCAACACTACACAAATCTTTTCTTGGATCAAGTGGGTTAGACTCATCAAATACAACATGCATAGATTCTTCAACTACAAGAGTTTTCTTATTAAAGACTCTATATTCTTTGCTATTGGTAGAGTAGCCTAGGAAAATTCCTTCATCAACTTTAGAGTCAAATTTCCTAAGGTATTCTTTAGTGTTTAATATAAAAAATTTGCATCCAAATACTTTTAGATATGAGATTTTGGGTTTTCTATTGTCCCAAAGCTTATAAGTTTTGTTTAAAATTGATCTTTAAATATTCTATTTGCAATGTAGCAAGACGTGTTAACAACTTCTACCTAAAAGTATAGAGGTGAGTTACACTCATGAGGCATTGTTCTAGCCATTTCCACTAGAGTTCTATTTTTCCTTTCAACAACCCCATTTTGTTGAGGTGTCCTAGGAGAAGAAAATATATATGGAATACCATTTTCATTGCAAAAGGTTTTGAAAAATTCATTTTCAAATTTGGTTCCATGATCACTTCTAATAGATGATATATAAAAACCTTTTTCTTTTTGAACTCTTTTTGAAAAAATTTCAAAGGCTTTAAAAGTATCATTCTTATGAGCAAGAAAACACACCCAAGTGTATCTAGAGTAGTCATTAACCAAGACATGCATAGTGCATTCCATCTAAACTAGCAACTACAGTTGGTCCAAACAAATCCATATGTATAAGTTCAAGTGGTCTAGAGGTGGACACTACATTCTTGACCTTAAAGAAGGACTTAGATTACTTTTCTTTTTGATACGCATCACAAGGCTTATCCTTACTAAATTTGAGTTTGGGTAATCCAATCATGAGTTCATGCTTACTAAGATCGTTCAAAAGCTCAAAGTTTGTATGTCCTAACCTTCTATGCCATGTCCATGTGCTATGGGAAATAGACATTAAGCATTTGATGTCTTTGTTATCAACTTTGTTTAAGTTAATTACATAGACATTGTCCACTCTTTCACCACTAAAAATTACTTTATCTTCATCTAGACTACTAACAAAGTAATTCCTAGGATAGAAAGCAACTTTGTTTCCCATGTCACACAATTGACTTATACTAAGCAAATTATGTTTAAGACCATCAACAAGCAACACATGATGAATGGATAAGGATTGAGGGTTACCGATTTCTCCAATGCCTATTATCTTTCCTTTGGCATTGTCCCTAAATGTGACATGTCCTCCATCCTTAGCATTAAGCTTGTTGAATTATTCCTTGTCTCCCATAATGTGCCTTGAACATCCACTATCAAGGTACCATTTGCTCGTTGCTCTTATGGACTTCAAGCACACCTACATAACATAATTTATACATTATTTTGAACTCAAACCTTTTGTTGGTCTAGGTTTGTTAGTCTCAAAGTAATATGAAGGAAGCAACTGCAAATGTAGTCTTTAATAGAAGCATACATTGCTAGAGTGATCTTTGGTCATGCAATAGAAGTATTCAACATTGGTAAATTTATTTTTTTCTAATATTATATGATATCCTAGTATATGAAGCATGTCTTTTATGTTGTTGTTGTGTGTGTTTCCTAAAATTCTTTTGAGTCATAGTGTGAGACATACATTGGCAATGGCAATGTGTATTTTGATAGGTTTTTGTAACATGCTTAGAAGTGTTATGTCTAGTGTACATATAAGCATGTTTAGTTTGAGGTCGATTAGCTTGTGCCTTACCTCTTTGTGTTAAAGAAGGTTAAGTCTTATGAGACTTATTCTTGTTATTTGACACATGAGATGTTTTAACTTTGAAAACTTGAGTCTCAAGAGGTTTGGATGTTGATGGAATGGAGTCACATGAAGCTTTAACAAAATTGATGAGAATGATGATGAGGAAGGCATTCAATTTTTATATCCAATTCCATGAGTATCTCCATGGAATTTTTGAGAGTCAAAAAGACTATCTAAAGTTTCTTTTCCTCTCTTGAATTTAGAAATGGAATCCTTCAATTCTAAGACCTTTTTAGAAAGTTTATGATTTTCATCACTCGCTTTCTTGCATTGGTCTTCAAAGGAACTAGAAGATTTTAAATCACTAGTAAGTTTTTCATTTGATTTAACAAGTTTAGAAAAATCATTTTTTAAGTTTTCAAATTCTTTGGTTAAGCTAGATAGCTCATGCTTATAAAGCTTCTTCCTAGAAAGCAAGCTTTTTCATTTAAGCAAGAGTTTGCTTACATTAGAGCTCGCAACATCATCATTATCATCACAATATTCATCATAAGAAGAATAAGAAGTATATGGTACCTCATTTCCATTTTCCTCTTCCTTTTTGGATTCGGAGGAGTCATCCCATGTGGCTTTGAAGGCCTTCTTCATATCCTTTGCTCCCTTGTTCTTCACTTTGAGTTTAGGGCTCTCACTTCTAATGTGAACGAATTTCTTTAATTCATAGCAAGTAACCTCTTTAGTCTTCTTACCTCCATACTTTTTGTTGAAGTCTCTAGTTCTTAAACAGTTCTTCTTTCTCAAGAACTTTTTGAAGTTTCTTATGAGCATGGCAATATCAGCATCTTCATCACTAGAGTCTTCAAGACTTTCTTCTTTACTATCATCTTGTGAAGCTTTTAAAGCTATGCTCTTTTTCTTCTCTTCCTTCTCTTCTTACTCATCATCTTTTTACTTTATAATTAGCTCATGTGTAAGGAGACTTCTAATAAGCACATCGATTGAGAGAGTTAGTAGGTCTTGAGCTTCCTCAATTAAAGTGACCCGAGATTCCCAATCCTTCTTTGGTAGGATTCTTAGAATTTTGTTGTTCACTTCTTCCTTGGTGAAATGCTTTCCAAGTTTCTTGAGGGTGGTGAGAAGACCATTGAGTCAGTTTTTCATCTCCATTATTGATTCATATGGCTTCACTTTGAAGGGTTCATACTAATACATATGAAGTTAAACCTTTTTACTCCTCACTTGCACATTACCTTCATAATAATTCTCTAGTGTTTCCCATACCTCTTTTATGGATTGGCCATGTTGAACTTTGCCACCTTCTTCTCTTGACATGGGAGAGAGTAGTGTGATCATTGCTCTCTCATTTTTTAGTTTTCTTCATTTTGTTTATTGTTCCATTAACTTCTTGCAAGATTAGTCACTGAACCATCAACGGTAGCTTTATGAGGTTCCCAACCTTTTAGGATAACATCCCAAAGTCTAATGGGATCACTATCAAGATATAGCTCCATTTTAAACTTCTAATGAGGATAGTCACTACCATCAAAGAATGGTCTAAGTGAAGAGAAATTTTGAACTCGCTCCCATGATATTGACTTCTAGTAATTAAGTTTCTAGAATTCAAGCTCTGATACCAATTAAAAGAGCCCTAAAATGGAGGGTGAATAGGGCTAATAGAAGATTTGAACAAAATTAAAAGGATTAAGCAAGAATTAAAAAAGAATTGAAAAGGAAGAACTATAAACACAAGAATTTAAGAAGTTTGGATTCTCAACAATCATACATCTACACCTAACTTATCCCCAAGTTAGGATTTTAAATCACCACAATCTATTCCCTTAGATTGATTTTTACAACCTTGAGTTTTAGGCTCAACTCAAACCTTATAAATAAGAGTTTCTAGGCTTACTCTTTAACCACACAAATAAGAGTTTTGAAGGCGCACTCTTAAACCAAATTCCCAAGTTTTTTCAATAGGCAAACACTTCAACCTTTCATAATTAGAATAGAATCTCACTTCCCTTTTCTTAATCTTTAGAAAATAGAAGAACAAGAATTTCTAATCTAACTCACAACCAATTCCCACATGGAGTTAATCAAATACAAAGAATAGTTGAAAGGATTAATGCTCAAAGAATACTTGTTAAGAATTTTAATGCTCTAAGTGTATTATACTTCTTAATGAAACTTTAGAGCTTGTTTATATAGCTTGAGCATAAATAATATGGCTATTGGAGGTATTAATTATGCCTCCAAAGTCTTATAATCATCATTGAATATTTTTCAAGCTTTTACAGCTGAAATGTCGCTCACGGTTGTGAGGGCAGTGTCTAGCTCCTGAGAGTCAAGTCTAAGAGTTGTTCTACTTGAATTTATCCATTGGAGCTTATCTAGCCAACTCTCACCAGCTGCTCATAATCGTGAGTGCAGCTCATGAATAGATCAGACTTGCTTACTTAAAGAAGCTAAAAAAAAAAATCTGCAAAGGTGATGCTCATGAGGGGCTCATAAGCAGCCACCTATAGGTTTAAAAATTGACTTCTTTTGCATCTGTTTTCATCCATTTAACTTAGGCACTTGTATTGATTTATTTTATTCATTGAATTGCATGTAAATACCCTATAAATATAATATTTAATATCTCCAAGCTTGAACAAATACTTTTGAGGAATAAATCAAATTCCTACATACTTAAATGAAATCATTAGTATCCTAAATTGTTTATTATAATAAAAATTAGGAGTTTGGTCTTGCAAATGGTCAACAAGGAGGTTGCTCTTATTGTCACTTCTAGTGGGACTAAGAAGAAAGACAATAAGAATAAGTATAAAGGCAAGAAAAGTGTTGTCAAGCCCAAGGGTATCATATCTATAAATAAAGGCAAGGCCACAGTGATGGAAGAGCAAGGTAAAGGAACGTGTTTCCATTGTCAAGGTGAAGGACATTAAAAGAGCAATTATCTTAATTTTCTTGAGTCTCTTAAGATAAAGGGAAATGGCCAAGAAGAAGGTGAGACTTTCTTTAATTTATTTACTTTTAAATGTTCTAAAAGCTTATCTAATGCATGGGTATTAAATATCGATGCAAGTTGTCACATTTGTTCATCCTTATGAGATCTAGAAAATGAGAGAAGGTTAAGGTCCAATGAAGTGACCTTAAGGCTTAAAAATGGAGCAAGTGTTGTGACCAAGGCCATATGATCCACTTCTATTAATTTTAATGATCATGTTTTATTATTGGATAATGTATTACATGTACCTAATTCCTATAAAATATTATCAAACATTGTCTCTAATTCTAGTTTAACTAGAAGAGTTCTGAATTCCACTTTAGTAAAGATGTAAGTAACATTTACTTTGAAAGTGAAATGGTAGGCATGAGTTATTTAATACATGGTGAATGTTATATTGATAACATGTCCAATAATAATGAGCCTTTAACCAATGTGAGTAATGCAAATACAATGCTAATAGAAAATGCGTCTAACCTTAAATATCTATAATACTTAAGATTATGTCATATTGAGGATGTTAGGATCACAAAGTTGAAAAGGATAGGAATCTTGAGCAATCTTGAATCCGTATCTAATTCAACTTATGAGGCTTGTCTTCAATGCAAAATGACTAGATCACCACTTATTGGACAAATGGCAACATCCATTGATTTGTTGGAAATCATACATAATAATACATGCATACCATTTGGTGAAATGGCTAGAGGTGGTTTTTATTACTTTATAACATTTTTAGATGATCTATCAGAGCATGGGCACTTATTTCTTATGAAGAACAAAAGTGAATCCTTTGAAAAGTTCAAGGAGTTCAAAGCCCAAGTAGAGAACCAAATCATGAAAAGTATTAAAACTCTAATATATGATTGAGAAGATGAATACCTATGTACCGAGATTATTTTATTATATATAGTACATTTGATTATAAGTAACAGTGATCTTCCCATCTCACTTTAGTGTTATGCACTCTAAATAGCCTCCTACATCATTAATCATTTTCCATCCAAGTCCATTTCTACTACACCATATGAGATACGGCATGGTAGGGCACCAAGTCATAAACATGTTAAGATCTGGAGGTGCCTAGCTTTTATAAAAAAGTTAACATAGAACAAGTTAGATGCAAAATCAATTAAAGAAGGTTTGTTGGATATCTTAAAGATAGTTTAGGGTATCATTTTTATCTTCATGCTGAGTAAGTTATTATTGTAAACAGAGATGTTGTGTTCCTTGAGAAAGAGTTTCTTAAAGAAGGTGTCAAAGGAAGGAAGATAATTTAAATGAGGAGTCATGATCTAAAGAAGCCCAACAAATTGATCAAAATGATATTGATCAACATAAAGAGTCTATTCCAATTGAGAATGTCATCACACCAACGTTTAGAAGGTTAAGTAGGGCATATCATCCTTTGAAGAGATACAGTTTTCACCATGATATGCAAGAGTTTCATATTCATAAAGAGAGCATTCAGATTGATGATCCTACTACATATAAAGAAACTTTATATGATAAAGATTCTTCAAGATGGCTTGAGGCAATAAGAACCGAAATGGATTCCATGTATGCAAACCAAGTCTAGACACTTATTGATCCTCCTGAAGTATAGTACCTATTGGGTATAAAGGGATATTCAAGAGAAAGATTTGTTCAGATGGGAAAGTAAAGACCTATAAGGCTAGGTATGTAGCAAAAGGGTTTCACTAAGGCCAAGAGGTCGACTATGAGGAGACCTTCTCACTGATAGCCATGCTTAAATCCATTCAGATTCTTCTTACTATAGTCGAACACTATAATTAAGAGGTTTGGCAATAGATTTCAAGACCGCCTTTCTTAGTGATCATGTTGAGGAAGACATTTGCATGGAGCATTTGGAATATGAGAATAGCTTAAAAGTGTGCAAGCTTGATATATCAATCTATGGTTTAAAGAAAACTTCAAAGAGTTGGAATTATCGTTTCAATGAGGCTATTCATTCTTATTATTTTAATAAAAATAAAGATGAGCCATATGTTTATAAAAAGGTTAATGGGAGCCAGCTTATTTTTCTAGTCTTGTATATTGATGGCATTCTACTCGTTGGGAATAATGTCACTATGATGACCATAGTGAAAGTAGGTTGTCTGACCTTCTCAATAAAAGACTTAAGGAGGCTACTATTGACATATGGTTTTTAGCAGTCCTCAAAAAGTGGTCCAATGATGAAGTCTTATGTCGACTGGACAGAGGATAACCTTATAAAAGGCTATTCAGAGCGTGTTTCTAAAGTTTTGACCTCCAAAACCTTGAACTGAGCATTCGAATTAGTGAGCTGAATGACCAAACACTTGAATTAGAAGCTCAAAAGACTAAATATTTTTTTAAAATGTACTAATAAGGGTTCTACTTTGAAAACCAAACCTTAGGTGCTAAATCGAGACTCAAAAATCTTGAATTAAGGCCTTAAGAAGCTGAATTCAAGTTTTCAAGGTCCGGTTCACCGATTTAAAGCCTGAATCGCACTTAAACATCAAAAAAACCTTGAGTGCCCTAAAGAACTCACCGAATTAGACCTACTGGGCCTAAAAGACCCCTGGAACTTCAAGGATTTGAAAAATGACCCAAAAACACAGTGGAGCTTATAAAAATGCATGGATTTAAAGAAAACTCACACGGTTCATCAATGCACGCGCGTGGATTGATTATTCACATGCGTGGTTTAAACCCATACGTGTGGATTATGTAAACCATGCACATGGGTTCTTATATGGGTCTGACTTTTTTATAAATTAATCATTTTTGAATATTTAGGAGATTTTTAGCGAATTTTTTAATATTATTATGTTACTTGGATGATTTTTAGGACCTTTTAGTGATTGAACTAAGGAAAAAGCATTAAAAATAATAATAACTTGTTTTAAGTCTCAAACTCCTTACAATAGGGTGACAACTCGCGGAAACTCGTTTTTCCTAAACACTCAAATCACAAAATTCTTTTTTTTTTTAGGATTTTAGAATAAAAAATTTAAACCGAACCACTACCTTATTAAAGCATGCATCAAGGATCACTACAAGATTCTGGCAATTTAGCGACGAAAAATTCCGTCGCTAAATAACTTAGCGACGGATTTGCGACGGTAAAATTTCCGTTGGTAAAACGCTCCTCGCTAAATTTTAGCGACGGAAATTACTAATCTGTCGCTAAATTTTAGCGACATAATTTTTCCGTCGCTTTATTAGCGACGGATTAGTGAATCCATCGCTAAAATTAGCGACAGATTAGTGAATCCGTCGCTAATTTAG
>CATIWM010236828.1:0-18170 GCA_949671775.1 Mallotus repandus
CATCATCCTGTCCTAAAGTTCCTCTTCTGCGAAGCAGAAGCGTGGATGTATAGTGTATTATTGCCCCCTTCTTTTAAATTGACATTGAACAGATACTTTTAGGATTATTGCAGTAAAAGAAATTATAGGCAGCGGTTGCAGTACCTAAAGGTTGGTTCAATGATGTAAAATTTTATTGAATTTTTGTGTGAAGATAATGTATATATAGTAGTAGATCCGGCGTTCAACTTTTTGCTAAATCAATTTTTCTTCGATCACCACCAACCACACACAAATTAAATAATTTTTTATAAAATAACTTATGTGATGTGATTTTATTGATTTTTCAATCTGATTTTTTTTTTTTGTCAAAAAATGTTGTTATCATTTCCAATTTCATACTTTAGCTGGATTTTTTAAAATTTTTAGTATCTCTTTTGACCCGAACTATACGAAACTATCTTAAAAAATAAAATAGCACTGATATAAAAATTTTAAAATTTAATTCGATATTAAAAATTTCATTTTTAAAATTTCTAAAAATTAATATGAATCTGAAAATTTTAAATTTTTGAGTTTTTTTACCTGTAATCCCATAGTTTATTTATTATTTTACTCAATAAAAATAAAATTCCCACCAAAAAAAATAAAAATAAAATTTTTCAGATAGTACAGTATTGTATATAGGTAAAGTATAGATTTATTGCATAGTTTATGTTATTATTCTATATGAAATACTGAACATATTATAAATATTTATGGTTTAAATAATAAAATCATATTAGATTTTTGGCGTTATCACATATAGAATGTTCCACATGCCTTAACCTGATCAATTGGCCGTCTCATGGGCGCTAGTCCAGGTTTAAGGGTACAAAAAAAAAAAGAAAAACAGAAGGCCCCTAATGTAAAATTCATTTTTAAGCACTTGAATTATAATAATTTTTTTTTTAATGAGCTCCTATCATTTTATTTTATTGTATTGAGCCCTCATATTTTTATTTATATACCTATTGAGCCCTAATTTAACAGACTCATGGACGTGTTATTCATGCTCTGTTAAAAAAAGCGTGACGTATGATGTCATTGCTGACTAGGGTTAGTTAAGTTAAGTAAGATGGTTAAATGGCTATAATGCCCTTAAGAATTTGATTTCCCTCAATTTAACAAATCAAAATCCCCCAAAAACCCTAATTTAATAAAATCAACCTCTATTACTTCCTTCTCCACAATTCCAGATTCTCTCACTCTTGCCTCTCCATAATGCCCAAACACTACTATAGTTAAAAAGCTCTACTCTCATGGCGGCCCTCCAATGATAAACGCCCAAACACCAATATGCAACTATTTCTTTTTGCTCACATGGCGGCCCTCCTATTCTTCCCCTGCTCCCTCTTTCCCTCCTTCGCTCCGAGCATCACTTTTTTTTTCTCGAAACAGGAATTGATGCAACTGTGGTTTCTCTCTGCAAGCAATGAACTGACATTGTCTCACTGCTACTGTCTCAGCGATTCTCTTGTTCAAGCAAGATCTTTGTGTCTTTGGTTTAAACAAGATCTTCGCGTCTCTGGTTCAAGCAAGATCCTCACATCTTTCATTTCCTTTCAGCTACCATGTCACTGTACATAGCTAAAATAAGAGCATCATGGCTGTCTCTATTAGCAACATGCATGTCAAAGTCTGTATTGTTGTTGTTATTGCTATTTTGCAGAAACAAGAGGACATTAAGAAGATTAAAATTCTTTTGTTGATTTTATGGAAATTGTTTGCTATTTTTTAGTTCTTTTTATATGTAATTGATTTATTATTTGTAAATTATATTCCAGTTGATGTAAAAATTTGGAATGGGTTGAATGAGTAGATGACCACAATTGCATTCTGAACTTCTTAATTCTGCATAAGCATATGATTCAGGAATGGTAGTGGTGCAAATGATTTAAGCAATTGATATTTTTCTTTCAAATAAAGTGCAAAATAATATCAGACATTAGTGCCAAGAAAATATTTTACAACAAAATGTCTAATTCTTGAATATGGAATAGAGAAATTCCCAAGATTTCTCTGCTTATAGGTTATAGGAAAATTGATTTATTACTTTATTTGAGCTAACTTGATCATAAGATTCAAGCATGCCTCTGAATGAAGCTGATCAATAGTTGATTCACTTGATATGGGAATTGCTCTTGGATGAAATGAGTACTGTCAGGCAAGCTCTCTATCTCTAAATCAGAAACATAATCCTTTACTCTTCCACTTGCTTCATTTGTATTATTTTCTACTTTTGATCAATTTTCTACTTTCATTCTCTAATATTTGTGAACTCCGACTCTACATTTCTTCTTTATTCTTGTCGTTTGGTTGCCGATGATTGTACCTGCAAGATTAGATTCTAGATTTTTCTTATTCAAAGAAGAGTAGTAGTGGAGGCAGTGTCAAATTGGTCGCTGTAGAGTAAAAGTGGCGGTGGTGGTGGTGAATAAGAAAGTGAGTGGGAGTTAATGATATGATGATTGGGAAGGTGGCAGTGGTGGTACTGGTGGTGAAGAAGGCAGAAGGATGTTGTTTGGAAAAAGGGAGTGCCGGAGTAGAGTGAGGGCATTCAAAATGTGGGCAAGAGGTTGAAGGAGATAAAAATGAGTGAAAAACCAAAAATATCCCTCACTATTGGCCAACTTTATTTTTTGATATGCCACATGTAAATGATTACTGTCGATGTGGCATTTTTTTAATTAAAATATTCATCCCTTAACATCGTTAAGGGAGTCTGTTAAATTTGAGTTCAATAGGTATATAAATAAAAAAAATAAGAGCTAAATGCAATAAAATAAAATGATAGGGAATCAATAGAAAAAATCATTATAGTTCAGGAGCTTAAAGATAAATTTTGCCAAAGAAAAACTTAAGGGCCCTAAATCTATTGATATAAATATAATAAAATTGAGTTTCTAAAATTTTCAATATTATGTTAACAAAATTTTCTCTAATAATAATTTACATGGCAGCATTAAACTTTCAACTTTGAAATTATTTTAAAATTTGATTTTTTCTCAACACTTTAATTTTTTGTACTTTATATGTATATTACTTTTTAAATGTAAATAATTAACTTTTTTAAGGATACTGTTATTTCTCTACTTGATTTTCTACTTTTAAAATTTATATAGTTATGAAAAATCATATTATTATTGGTATCTCGGAAAAGTATGGTTGCCATCAAACTAATTTTAATTTTATCTTCGACAATAATTAAAAGATAAATAAAGAATGGTTCGATTGAATTAATTTTCAATTTATACTTTTAATTCATATTATTTATGATATTGAAATGCACAATATTATTGTATAAATTTTAATTATTTGTGTATTTATTCCTATTGAAGAATAAGAAATAACTAAATAGAAATTTTCAATTGTTTTTTGAATGGGAAATTCTTATTTACTTTGGGTGTAATACACTCAATGATTATATGTGAATAATAAAAATAGGTGTTTTATTTTTATTGACTAAGTGTTTTACACTTAACTTATGCGGCATTCATCTAACTATAGGGTGCATTACACTCTCAGTGTAGGCAAGAATCTCACTTTTTGAATTAATAACATAGTGACGTAGCGGAAAAATATTAGGATAAATATTAACGATTGTTGAATCGCGCACGACTACCAATTGTTAATCTTCTACAACTTGCAATTTTCAAATTCAAAATATAGACCTCAAAATTCAAAGAATTTTGGAAAAACCTCAAAAGAGTCGAATTCTATTATAAAACTAACGTCCAAAAAAAAAAAAGGTCTTAAATAGAAAACCCTAAAATAATCTCAAATCAACTAGAAGAAAGAATTCTAAAACAAATAAAACACTAAATTGCCTTTTTAAAGGCCTCACGATAGAATTTGCCCTAACTATAGGGTGCATTACACTCTTGATCTTTGGTCCATTTCCAATCAAACTGGCCTTTTGAATAGCCTAAATCCGAAACTCCAAAGTTGCAGTTATTTACGAAACTACCACTACTTCAATTTTTAATATTTTTCCAGAAAATGAATTGCTTGCTCTTCAGTTCCCGCATCATTCTCCCTAGAGTGGACAAAATTCACCCACGAATTTGACTTGTCGGATGTATCACCTGCATATGGAATCAGATGCTTAACATTAAAAACATCCGCAGTTTGAATGTGATTAGGCAGCTTCAAACGGTAGGCTTTAGGATCTCAACAACTTTTAGTGGTCCAATCTTCTTGGCAGATAGCTTATTATAATCACCTGTAGGAAATCTCTCCTTAGTAATAACTTGCCACACCTAATCCCCCACATCAAACTCGACACACAGCCTCTTCTAGTCAGCAGCTTGTTTATATTTGGAAGCAGCTTTGACTAAATTTTCATAGATAGCCTTATGAATTTCCTATAATCCACTAACAAAATTTTCTGCCTTGCCATGAACTCTAATTTTTATCTAGGAGAGGAATCAAATCCAACGGTCCTCGTGGTACAACAGAATACACCACAACAAAAGGACTAAAGCCAGTACTCCGATTAATTGCTTGATTATGAGCGAACTCTGCTTGACATAACTTTTGATCCCAGCTCTTCACATGCTCACCTGCTAAGCAAATCAATAGATTACCTAAAGATCGATTCACCACCTCAGTTTGCCCATCTGTTTGCGGATGATAGGCACTACTGAAATTAAGCTGCGTGTTCACCATTTTCCACAAACTTGGCCAAAAATGACTAAGAAACCTGGTATCTCGATCAAACACAATAGATGTAGGCAATCCATGCAGTCTATAAACCTCTTAAAAGAACAATTGAGCCACATGAACAGCATCTATGGTTTTCTTACATGGAATAAAATGCACCATTTTTGAAAACTGATCAACTACCACAAATATAGAATCATTACCTCGCTGTGTCCATGGTAATCCTAGAGCAAAATCCATGCTGAGCTCTACCCAAGGTTGCGAAGGAATCAGTAATGGCATGTACAAACCCGCATTAGATGTTGTTCCTTTGAAAACCTGGCAAATGCGACATCTCTGCACCAGCTTTTCAACTTCCTTGCGGATGGTAGGCCAGAAATAATGAGCCTGCACTAATTGCATAGTCCTGTCTCATCCTACATGCCCTTCACCATGCAACTGTTTAATGATTTACAGACGCAAGCTACAATCTGGAACACATAGCTGATTACCCTTAAACAGAAATCCATCATGCAATAAGAAATATGTTCTTTCACTTGCTTTAACCTTAGCCACAATAGCAGAAAAATATGAGTCAGTTTCAAATAATTCTGTAAAGGAATCAAAACCAGGAAATTCAATGGAAATTTGAGTCAACAGAGCCTTTCACCTACTCAACGCATCAGCCACTCTGTTGGTACCACCCGACTTATGCTTCACCACAAAAGTAAACCTCTGAAGATAAGCAACCCAAGTCACATGCCTAGCAGAAATATTATCTTGCTTGTGTAAATGTTTCAATGCCTCATGATCTGTATACAAAATAAATTCCCACTGAAATAAATAATGATGCCAATGCTTAATAGCTTGAACCACAACATAGAATTCGACATCATAAGTGTTATAACGCAATATGGCCCCCGATAACTTCTCACTAAAATACACCACTGGTTTACTATTTTGACTCAGAACAACCCCAATTCCCACCTTAGAAGCATTTGAATGCAACTCAAAAGGTTGATGAAAATTTGGAAACATTAAAATAGGAGTTGTAGTAAGGCGTAATTTAATAAACTCAAATGCTTTTTCTACCTCGTCTGTCCATTCAAACTTTCCCACCTGCCTCATACAATCAGTGATAGGCGCCATAAGACTACTAAAATAAGGAATAAAATGAAGCCAATCCATGGAAACTCCTCACCCCAGTAATGGTAGTAGGTTTTGGCCAATGTTTCACAGCCTCAACCTTGGATTCATCTACCTGCAAACCCTTACCCGACACAACATACCCAAGAAACAAGATACTGGCAGTAAAGAAAACACACTTCTTAAGGGCAACATAAATTTTTTCCCTACGCAACACATTAAGGACTTCTCGCAACTAACTAAGGTGCTCATCCGGGTTAGCACTATAAATCAAAATATCGTCAAAGTACACAACAATACGCTTACCAATGAAAGGTCTCAAAATTTGATTCATAACACGCATAAAAGTGCTTGGTACGTTTGATGACCCAAACGGTATGATTAGCCACTCATACAACCCTTCCCTTATCTTGAAGGCTGTTTTCCACTCATCTCCAGCTTGAATCCGAATTTGATGATAGCCACTCTTCAAATCCAATTTAGTAAAAATCGTGGCCCCACTAAGCTGATCAAGTAATTCATCCAATCGAGGAATAGAAAAATGATACTTGACAGTTATTTTGTTAATGGCTCGACTATCAACGTACATCTGCCAAGAACATTCCTGCTTTGGTGTCAGAAGGGCTAGTACTGCACAAGGACTCAAGCTCTCTCGAATATATCCCTTAGCCAGCAACTCTTCCACTTGCCTCCTTAACTCTTCATGCTCACTAAGACTCATCCTATAGTGTGGTCAATTTGGCAAGGCTGCACCTGGTTCAAAATCAATCTGATGTTGGATATCCCACATGCGAGGTAACCCTTTAGGCAATTTCTCTAGAAACACATCACTGAACTCTTCCAGGAGTGGTAAGACTGTATCAGGAACCACTACCTCTTTGTCTAGCCACTTTCCAAATAGGACATAAACAACTTCGGATGTTTACACTTCCCTCTCAAACTGCGCCAAGGTCAATAAATTAATACAGCCTTTGTTGTCTTCCTGCACCTTCTTGGACTGATCCTGATCATGATCCTTATTAGGCACTAACACAATTTTCACTCCTTCAAACATCAAACTGTAAGTGTTAGTCTTCCTGTTATGAGGCCGTCCCAACAACAAATGACATGCATCTATGGCTATCACATCACACCAAACCTCATTTTTGTATTTTGCCCCGATAGAAAAGGAAATCAAGGCACGTTTTGACACTGTTACCTCACCCCCTTATTTCAACCATGCCAACTTGTAAGGCTTAGGATGCTTTTTAGTTTGAATTCCCAATTTTTGGACCGCCTCTGCTACAATTATATTCTCATAACTACCTCCATCAATAACAAATATGCAAACTTTTCCTTTTATAGTGCATGTAGACTGGAAAATATTATTTCATAGCCACTCATCATTAGTAGCTCTAGGTGTTAGGCAGGACCTCCATACTACTAAAGCAACCCCTACATCACTAGTCATGAACTCCTCATCAACAGAATCTGGATCGAATACCGAATCGCCTGTTAAGTCAGCAATCTCTTTATCATCATATTGTTCATCTACCTCAACAAACATTACTTTTTCCCCCTCTTTTTACACTCAAACTGCCTGTGACCCACTTCTCCACACGTAAAACATTTAATCCCACTACTCGAACCAGCCTTTTGTGCAGTGGTTGGCACTACCACTGGTTTGAGTGCAACAGCCCCTTGGGCCATTCCGCCACTCACACGACTCACAGCACTACTGCCTCCCGCACTTCCAAATCTAAAAGTCTGCATAAAACCACCTGGTTGCCTCTTTTCGACCTGCAAAGTCCATTGGTGTGCCGCAAAAATAGACATAGGATCAAGCATGTTTACTGTCTCTGCAATCTGTTGTCTTAAACCCCTAGTATATCGAGCAACCAATTGGTCCTCTGTCTCATGCACCTCATTGCGAGCAATTAGCTGGTAAAATTTAGTTGTATAATCATCAACTGAATGATTCCCTTGCCTCAAATTCTGTAACCTCTGGTACATTAAACGTTGAAAATTAAAAGGCAAGAATGTAGCACACATGTGTTTCTTCATCTTCTCCCAAGTCATGATTTTTGACTTTCCCAACCGGACTCGGGTCTGTTTAGTTTGCTGCCACCAAACCATCACCCTATCTTGAAAGCTGGTTGCCACCAATGGTACTTGTTGAGCCCCTGGCACCCCCTTAAACTCCAAGATCTCTTCCACCGTAGCCAACCAGTCAAGGAATTCTTCTAGTTTTAAGGAACCACGAAATTCAGGGATCTTAATTCGTATACCTGCCTGCCATCATCTCCTATCATCATTCTCGTCATGTTGTTGATGATGTCTATGCGACACATCATAATAAACTTCACCATACTCATCTTCATCGTCGTTTTCTTTAGCAAAAGGATTCCTCAGATCATCAACATTAGGGATCCGCCGTTGGTTCGGCTACCCCCTATTTTGATTGGCTAATAACTCACCCATTCTCTCCGTGAGCTGTTCCACAATAGCTTCAATCCACTGATCCATCTGTTCCATTCGCTATTCAAACCGCTACTCAAAGCGACGTTGGTCATCATGCTCATAAACTTCTTCTACACGCTGCTATTGGGGCTGTTGTTGCTGTCTTCTGCAAGACATATTTTCCGAGGAGCACAACTCTGATAACAAACTGACATAGCAAAAAAATGTTAGGATAAATATTAACAATTGTTAAATCACACACAACTACTAATCGCTAATCTTCTATAACTTGTAATTCTCAAATTCAGGATATATGCATCAAAATTCAAAGAATTTTGGGAAAACCTCAAAAGAGTTGAATTCTATTATAAAACTGACATCCAAAAAAAAAAACAAAAGGTCATAAATAGAAAATCCTAAAATAATCCCAAATCAATTAGGAAAAAGAATTCTAAAACAAATAAAACACTAAATTGCATTTTATAAGGCCTAAATGATAGAATTTGCCTTAAAAATAATGGGCCTTACAAGCAAAGCTTATGATTCCTGATCTTTGGTCCATTTCCAATCAAACTGGCCTTTTGAATTGCCAAAATCTGAAACTCCAAAGTTGTAGTTATTTACGAAACTGCCAGTACTTCAATTTTTCATATTTTTCCAGAAAATGAATTGCTTGCTCTTTAATGCCCGCATCACATAGCCTCTTTCAAATTGTATATATTAATATATTTTCTCAGAAATCAAAATATTTTCTTTTATATAATACTTTTTTAAAATTTTTATACTATCCGCACAAAGTGCAAGCATATACCTATATTCATATAGCTTCATGACTGTGTCCGCTACAGTAAAGAGGTCGATATCTTCCGTTAACACATTCATTAAACTTCACTGCATTAATCATTTGATTTCATTGGTTTCTGAATGGAAAAGCTGGACTGCAAATTAAGAAGTAGCCAAGCCAAGTCAAGTCACTCGGCACTATAGTATCACTAACAGGAGCATTAATAGTGACTTTGTATAAGGGCCAACAGATCATAAAATAGCTCACTTGGTAGCCCTTTGCTATTTATCTCATCAAACTAGTCATTGGAAGCATTTTATGTCTACTAGTGCGTTGATCTTATCAAAATTATTGATACTTGGGCCCATCATAAACATAACAAGCTTTTCTCTAAAAACCAGAAAGAAGACCATGGGTCACAAAACCAGAAAGCCCAAAAGAAAGCATCTTCTTCTTCAAGCATTACTGACCTATGCATGAATATAACAGACAACACGTACAAACTAATGAGGTAAGCAACAAGAGCCACGCCCGACCAACAATGCTTGATTCTGCAACAACCAATAGTGTTTGAACAGTAACACCGACCATATCTCTGTGCAAGCCACGCCTAGCCAAGGACAGTACTTGGAGAGAACATGATCACGTGAAGAGGTACAATGTCAACTAAGCCCTATCACAGCAAATAATGGGTATAAAAAGGTGAGCGAAGGACATAACAAGGTAAGAAACCTAATCTCCATCAAGTTAGCCTCCTCTCTGTGGTTAGCTCTTCTGACTTAACCATCAAATTTGATACGTCGGGATCCCTCTGGTATGTCCTTTCACCAGTTCTTGCTCTTTTGCAGATAACTCTTGGGCTTGAAGACTGGCAAATATTAGTGGTATGGCTAATGTGGACTATGACAGCTCCACCAAAGAAAGATAGAGGATAAACTAGCCAACAAACACCCTAAGCCACCCTCACTGGACCTAAACTCATTGAAACACCACTCAATAAACCTCTCCACCCTCCTCGACGCCAACTCACCCTTACCAACCAATACAACACATTACCCCCATCAAGCCCCTTACACCCTACCCCATTAACCCAAGAACCTGAACTCGTGACCCCATCCACCACGATCTCAATCATGACAGTGCTCTAAGAACTTACTACTGTAGTGCATGACCTTAGAGATGTCACCAAAACTTAAAGGGAAGCCCACGTTGAGCATGACGGTAGAGCAGACAATGAAATCTAGAAAAGTCCTTCAGGAGATGCCAGAGATTAAACCAAACAAAGAAGGATAACCCCGAAGTTAAACACCATGCTCATGGAGGAACCACGAATAGAGAAAAAGAGAAAATGCTAGTAGATGAAGAAGAATCTACTGGATTCACAGGACAAGTGGGAACATACATGGACCAAGCATAGTTGATGCAAACGGTCCACCAGATAATCAAGGGGATGAAACCAAAAGGTGAAGGGAAAAATTTTAATCTCCGGGACACTTCCCCCCTCTCTGATGTATTCTTAAATGATCCTTTTCCCAGATGAGTTCAAGATGCCTCCTTTAGGCTCATACGACGGATCGACAAACCCTATCAATCACATGAATACTTACAAGATGACTATTCACTTGCAATCCATCAAGGATTCTGTCCTTTGCAAGGTTTTCCCTATAACACTGAAAGGGGTAGCATAGGAATGGTAGGGGTTGAAAAGTTGTTCCGTTTCTAGTTTTGCTCAACTATCTCAGATGTTTATTGCCCATTTTCTGACTTGCATACTGATTTTTGCAAATTTACAGAAGCTATTCCAAAAAGAAGCAAAATCATTGAGGGATTTTATTGAGAGATTCAACAAGGAAGCTATATAGGTTGATGATATGATATCCTCATAGCCATCAAGGCCTTGGCAATAGGAACTACCTTTAAACTACTTCATAACTCGCTAACGTTGCTCCCTCCAATGACGTTTCATGAGTTAATGGCCAGGGCTTCTCAACACATCAGGCTAGAGGAAGTAACAATAGCCGATGAAAATTGATCGAATTGAAGGAAACCCATTGTCTCTATCCATGATGGAAGCCATGGGATAGAGACAGAGAACTATGAGAAGAAAAATTAAAGGAGCTCGACTATAGGCAGACAAGGGGAAGGGCTGAGGATAGGAGAATCGACAAGCACAATAGACATCACCCCTTTTTGCATGGATATATACCCTCAGTATAATTACACCCCTCTCAATACCTCTATGAGAGAAATATTGATATGGATCAAGTAGACTGGAGAGTAGGTGAACTAACCTAGGAGAACAGACATGCGGTTCCCCAGGAATCATAATGAGGACTACGAGTTTCATAGGGGAGTGGGTCATGATATAGAGGAGTGTCTCCAACTGAAGGATGAAATCTAGAAACTCATTAGAATAAGGCAACTCTAAAAATTTATAGGAGAATCCAGAAAAGATAGACGTTTCCCAGATAGAAGGATCAGTGATAAGAAGGGGAAAGAAAAGTAAGAGAGAAAACCCAGGGAAGAGCCCAAAGAAATCATAAATATGATCCTGGAAGGTTCACCCCAGGAAGGGGTCCTATATAAGAAGAGGAAAAGGGCCAGAGGCATTTACTTAACAATTATTGGCCAACATGAACAACAGGTCACATTTTTTTGCTAGAGACGAGGAATGGTAGATGGGCCACATGAAGACACTTTGGCAATTGATGGGCAAATAGGCAACACTTTATTAAGGAGAGTCCTTATGGACGATGGAAGCACTGTAAATTTGATGAATTTCAGTGTATTTAAAGCCCTAGGCAAATCTATTACTGATTTAAGAAGAGTATCCAACCCCTTAGTGGGACTAGGTAGGGCCTCTATTCCTGTCCAATGATCTGTCATTTTTATGTTACAGTTGAGAGGAGACGGGAATTTTGAGGAATTCCATATGGTCTTTATAGTGATGGATATTCTATTTAAGAAGATCTTTCCTTTATGACACATATGCTAGTACTTGCATCAGGTACCTTGTGATGAAAATTCCTACAAAACACAGAGAATTGTGCATTCGGGGCAACCAAAGATCCTCCAGGGAAGCCTACATGATAGCTCTACTGGCCACAATGGAACTCCTACCCTTAGAAACCACCCTAAAGTCTAAGAGAACAGAAGAAAATCAACCAGAACCAGCAAGAGAAGTAACAGACTGGCCCATATTATAAGGGAGAAAGGTTAAGTTGGAAGCTGAGATGGATGAGTCAGTACACTAAGATATCCTATAGGTGCTGAAACAGAAAGAAGATTCCTTTGAATGGTCTCTCAATGACATCCAAGGAATCAGCCCGGAGGTGATGATGCATAATCTGAATGTAGACTCGTCAGCAAAGCTTATAAAGTAGAAAAAGAGAAGGAATGCCCCTGAAAGATAGAGAGCCATATGGGAGGAAGTAGACAAGCTCCTAAAGGCAGGCTTCATTAGGGAAGTGTATTATCTTGAATGGTTATCTAATGTAGTTTTGGTAAAAAAAAGCTAATGGCAAATGGAGAATGTGTGTTGAGTTTACAATTCTTATCAGGGTTTGCCAGAAAGATAGTTACCCCTTGCCTAACATCAACTAGCTGGTAGATTCCATGGCTGATTATGAGTTGTGTAGCTTCATGGATGCCTATGCTAGGTACCACCAGATCCAGATGAGTAAAGAAGATAAGGAAAAGACATCAGTTGTGATGGACATAGGGATATAAAGGTATGCCTTTTGGCTTGAAGAATGTAGGGGCCACGTACCAAAAGCTGGTCAATAGAATGTTCAAAGATCAGATTGGAAAAAACAATAGAAGTGTATGTGGATGATATGATAGTCAAAAGTGAGAAAGTTGAGAATCATGCCAGAGATTTGAAAGAAGCTTTTGACATACTAGATGAGTTCGGTACGAAGTTGAATCTGGATAAGTGAATTTTCAGGGTAATAGTAGAGAAATTCCTAGGTTTCATGATCTCACAAAGAGGTATCGAGGAAAACCCCAGGCAATGATGGAAATAAAGCCCCCTCAGGCCATTCAAGAAGTGCAAAGGCTGAATGGAAGGATCACGGCCCTAGGTTATTTCATATCTTGTTCAGCCAGAAGATGTCTCCCATTTTACAAAATGCTGAAGTGTCTCAAGAATTTTAAGTGGACGGAGGAATGCTAAAAGGCATTTGATGAATAAAAATCCTTCCTAGGATCGCCACCTCTCCTCAGTAGACCCAAGCCTCAAAAGAAATAGTGGCATCAGTATTACTAAGGGAGGAAAAGGAAGAATAGTTCCTGATCTACTACATCAGTAAAGCCTTGAAAGAAGTAGAAGTGAGATCTTCAAAGATAGAGAAGCTGGTGTTCGCCCTGGTAATCTCTGCCAAATGATTTAGGCAATACTTTGAGGCATATCATATTGTTGTTCGAACAGATCAACCTTTGCGCAAGATACTCCAAAAAGCAGAAACATATAGAAGAATAGTTGAATGGACAGCCAAGATAGGGGGATACAGAGTCATATATCAACCCAGAAAAACCATGAAAGCACAAGTAGTGGCAGATTTTATGGCAGAAAGTGGGGAAACCTAGGAAAAGGCAGTAGTTTCCAAGCAAACCCCCTTGCACCTGTTTATGGATAGAGCAGCAGGACAGGCAGGATCTGAGGCAGGAGTTGTGGTTAAAGGGCCATACAGAATAAAGATTGAGTACGCCCTGCTCATACACTTCAAGGCTTCCAACAATATAACATCATATAAAACCATGATTGCCAAACTTATCTTGGCTAAAAAAGTGAGGCCATGAGCCCTAGTGGTGCATAGTGACTCCTAATTGGTGATCAACCAAATGGAAGGACTGTTTGCTGCAAAAGATAAGGATATGTTAAAGTACCTGTAAGTGGCTAAAGAGTTGGTTGAGAAATTGAAGGAGTCGAGAACTGAACTCACCCTTAAACAAATACGAAAATGTTGTCTAAGGTAGTATGTGGAGAGGAAACCCTACCTCGAGGCATACTGATGGCAATGCTCTTATAACCTATACTTCATGAAATGCCTAAAGTGCTCACTATATAAGACATGGGGTGGATGAAACCTACCATTGCATAGATAGATTCAAGGGTTCTCCCAAAAGATAAGGAAGAAGCCAGGAAAATCTGGCGAAAGGTAGCTATATATTCATATGAAGATGGAGTATTGTTCAGGAGATCTGCCACCCATCCCTGGCTAAGATGTGTAACAAAAGAAGAAGGGGAATACGTCAAGAGGGAAATTAATGAGGGTATTGGTGGAGCCCATGAAGCTACTAGCACATTAGCTAGGAAAATCCTCCTACAAGGATACTTCTGGCCAACTATAAATGCAAATGCTAAGGAGTTAGTGAGAAGATGTCACAAGTGCCAATACCATAAGTGAAATAACCACACACCTCCAGCTCCTCAGACGCCATTAGGCATTGCTTGGCCCTTCGGACAGTGGGGAATGGACATGCTGGGTCTATTTCCCCCTACAAAAGGATAGAAGAAGTTCCTTATAGTAGCGGTGGATCACTTCACAAAATGGGTTGAGGAAAAATCAGTAGCATCCATCATGCAAAAGAAAATCACTAACTTTTTTTTGGAGAGAGGTTGTATGTAGATATGGGATACCAAAGAGACTCATCACGGACAATGGGAAATTGTTTGACTGTAGAGAATTCAAAATTTTTTGCCAGTGTTTGTATATAGAGCTACGATTCACCTCAGTAGTACATCCAAAGACAAACGACATGACTGAAGTGACGAATCGAACCCTGCTACAAGGAATTAAAAAGAGGCTCGATTAGGCAAAAGGAGAATGGAAAAAAGAAGTTTACAATGTCCTATAGTCCTATAGAACCACTCCTAGAGATAGTTCCGAAGAAACTACCTTTGAACTAGCATACGGAACAGAAGCTGTGAAGCTAGCAGAAATCAGCCTCCCAAGCTACAGAGTGGTGATGTATAATGATTAAGCAAACCATTCATTTCTTAGGGCAAATCTTGATCTTTTGAAGGAATCCAGGGAAACTACTGAAGTCAGAATAGTAGTATGCAAACAAAAGATGGGTCGTTACCACAACAGGCGAGTCAGGACATGGAATTTCGAATGAGGAAACCTGGTATTAATCAAAGTAGATATACGCAAAGGAAATGTTGGAGTTGGAAAGCTAGAACCCAACTGGCAAGGTCCTTACAAGGTAGAAGACATAGTGGGGCCAGCCACATACAAGCTATCAGAAACTATTGGTAAACCCATGCCCAGAATATGGAATGTTGCGAATCTTAATAAATTCTACCAGTAGAGAATAACCAAGAAATAGAGCGAGAAATGCTCAGGGTTATCATAATGTACTTTGAAAAGTTTTCTTGCTCTCATATGTAGGCAAAGCTACACCAATTTTTCCACTCTATTAATGCAAGGCCTAAAGCCACGTTTTTTATCTCCTTTTATGAGATAGTCGAAAGATTTATATAGTCAAAAGATTTATATAAGTTCTTGGTGCTACGAAACACCCATGGAATCTCTTAAGAATTTATATAAGTCCTTAGTGCTACGAAATTTTGAAGGAATTTCCTAAAAATTTTATATAAGTCCTTGGCACTACGAAACGTCCAAGGAATCTCCTAAAAAAATTTTATAAGTCCTTGGCACTACGGAACGCCTAAGGAATCTCCTAAAAATTTATATAAGTCCTTGGCACTGTGAAATGCCCAAGGAATCTCCTAGAAATCTATACTAGTCCTTGGCGCTACAAAACGCCCAAGGATCAAGAAGTTTTCTCTAAAATCAATACAAACCCCTGGCACGAGGAATCTCCTTGAAACCCTTTACGGATCCCTAATATTAGCAAAAACCCAGGGGATCCTCTTATAATTTATTACAGGTCTCTGGTGCAATGAAACGCCCAAAGGATCTCACTAAAAAACTCGTAAGGCCATTGGAATGACAAGACATTCATAAAAAGATCCTAAAATAAACATAGATATTTGAAGCAACATGAAATAACGTATGGATAATATCCAAATATATCCTTAAAATACAACAACTGTCAAAGCCAGAGATCAGGCCTAGTGCCGTATAGCACTTTTGAAAAGAAAAATCATGATCACATAACAATTCCCACAAAGATGCAATACACTAACATAAATAATAGTCAAGATAAATTCAAAAGTAGAAAAGTTCACATGTAGCCCTACCACAAGTAAAAATCATCAAAGAAAAAACATAAATTGTTCAAAGCTCTGACATTATTGCATCCTAAAAATAAAATAACAAAGAGCTAGAGCTCCAAGTCTTTGACCCAGGAACGATCAAGATCAGGGTAACAGCTCTCAAGCTCTTGGGAGAATCGCATTTTTACCCCCTCTAGCAGAGTAAAAAATTCTTTAATGATATTTTGAATTTGGGCTTTGAGATTGTCAATAGTCTTCCGGTTGACCTATGCAGAATCGTTAACAAAGTGCTTCAGCTTCTGGTGCTCCCGGATCAACTACTGATATTTCTCTTTCTCGACATGGCAACTATTTTTCTCCTCCTCCAATTACTTTTCCAGAGCGAGGATCTTCTCTTGATCCTCTTTGACCATATTAGAAAGGTCTTGTGCATGACGTTCGTGAAGACGGACCAGCTCCAAGACCGCCCCGACAGCCCTAGATCGCCAAGTAGCCAAGTCCTTATGAAAACTAATCAATTTTTCATCCACCAGTAAAGAATGTTTAAGTTGTTTTCAAAAATAAAAAAAGAGTACGCATCAGAAAAACTACGCTACAAAATAACTAGAAGTAATAGTAATGTAGAAATATAACTGAAAGGTAGCCATGCATGCAAAACGCCCAAGTTCCACTTCACTGGAAATGGCTTTGCGAAGATCTTGATCTTTAAAAAGTTGGCAAGCTTTAGCGAAGTCCGCGCTAATCCTAATAGAGCGAATTGACACAGGCCTGTACTTCTGGTGCTTCCTCACCAATCGAGTATAAAGCTCCTATATTGCTTGCGATAAATAACCACGCCCAAAAATGTCCCTCGAATCATCCAATTTCAGAGATGATGAGGGAACCACCTCAAGATGATGGAATTTTGATGAGAGAGGCATGGGCGACTCAGACTGTCGAGGGGAGTTAGAACTAACAGTAGCAGCTTCAACGGGTTCCCTAGTAGAAAAGTAACCAACAACAGTTCTTCCTAAAATAAACCATTTAGGTGGTCAATCAAAGCAACACAATTAAAACAAAGTCCTTGTGCCTTAGTTGCAAGAGCATTAAGGACCCCTCCTCCCCTTCAGAAAGATCAATCTTACTATTTCCCTAGAACGTATCTTCTACCCAATCCCGGGGAACGTCCCCCCATCTAGAAGGATTAGTGACCACAAAGAAACTTTTCATCCACGATTTCCTAAGCTTAGGTAAACCTTTGAAGAGCGCCTCACTAGGACGCCCCACGAGATGCCAAAATTCCTTCTTCTTGCTAAACATAAAAAGGTACTGAAACACTCTCAAATCTAGTTTCACTCCAACCAGACAGCAAGATAACAGAAAATCTATCACCAACATCCACCCGTTAGGAGTAAGTTAGCTAAGGGGAATCCCATACATTCGCAAAAAAGCCACAACAAATGGATCCAGAGGAAATTAGAGCCCTAATAGCAAAGAATATTCACAAATGACAAGCTTATTACTCCCCACAACCAAATTGGCCCGCAAACCCCGGGGAACGGACAATATGTAAGTTAAAGGGATACCGTACTTCTTATTTATCTCGGTGAGACCAACTGAAGTTAAGTAAGAAGGCACCATGGATACAGATGCCACACCAGCATTGGCCCTTCAATCTTAACCCCAATCGGTCGCTCTCCCTCAGAGCGTGTAGTAGCATAAGTAAAGATACTCCAGGGCCACGAGACACCCTTTAATTACTAGATTCACCCTCACCATCGGAAATAACCATCGGTTCATTTCTCATTGGTTGTGCAACTGGCAAGCCACTCCCCATATTGCTAACACCCACAGACAATGTATCTATACCAGAAACAGACACCACAAATATACAACATAAAATATCACATACCATAAACCCAAAGAAAACACCCAAAAAAACACATCACAGTAGACACACTATCCAACAAAGAC